>CAKNXH010083920.1:0-41753 GCA_932178445.1 Andricus quercusramuli
TTTAAAAATATAAATATAATTTGATATGTTTTTTCTTTTTTTTTAAATTTAAAAAATTTTTTAAAATTTTTGGCGCTCCCCCCCCCCCCCCTCATCCTTTCACATACATTTGTTAAAGGAAATTCACAATCGCCTCCTCTGAAAAATGTTCTGGATCCGTCCATAACACATAACAATTGTAAAAAGTCTAATAAACTTTGAATTTTCCAAATTGATTTGATTGAATAAAATAATTTAGAGTGGTTATCGCTCACATGATGACTGGAGAATGCTTAGCAGTTGAAGGCTTAGACTGGAACACAAGTATTTTCGGAAACGAATGTGGAATATCCGTTCACACATATAGAAATATTTTCAAACGAGAAACTGCAGAATGTTTCTGGATGTTCATAACTGAAGAAATTCCTCGAGGTACCGAAGAAAGATGTAAATAAAAATACTGATTCTTCACTTAAATAATACATGTGTTCTCAATTAAGAAATCTCCATTTTATCTAAACAAATATTTATTGGAAAAATAATAGAGGTAGACAATCAACTTAGTCAGATATAGCAATTTTTTAGTTATTACTTAAAAAATTTAAAAAAATCGCTTAAATCACACAGAAACAAAAAACATGTTTAAAGATTTGTACAAATTTAAACAAATTGGATTAAATTTACAAAACTTAAGTCTATTCTATCAGATACTTTCTTAAAAAATAAAAATAAACTCACGTCTCTCATTTTCTTAAATAAGATTTGTATCACGTTTTAGAAACACGTCGCTTTACTTAATTTAATGTTCAAAATTGATCAACCCATTCACTGTTTTTTTAGTCTTTTCCTTTTTAAGTTCAATTTCCTTCTGGTTATCAAGATCGTCCCAGTTGGAATATTCTTCAAAAAACGAGTTTTTCTTCAATTTCTTACTTTTCTTCTTATTTTTCGTTTTATTCTTGACTTCAAAATCAGAAGAGAAATCCTGTTCATTCAGAGTTTCCTTTTTGCTCTTGTGATCAGTCTTTGATAATTCAATGTTCTGCGGATTCTCTACTTCTTCTTTCTGGTCTATTCTATTTTCAGTCGAAAAATCGGTCAATTTTTCAGAATCCCTCCTAGACTTTTTCTTCCTCTTCTCTGGTTTTCTGGCATTTTTGAGCGGAAGTTTTTCTTCTTTCTGCTCCGACTCCGACGCTTTTTCAACAATCCAGTTATCAAATATCTTCTTTTTCTTTTTCTTCTTATCATTTTCATTTTTCACCTTATTAATCGTCGATGAATCAGACTCTTTCTGTTCCTTATCACTTTTTGGCTTCACTTTCGAAATATCCAAACTGTTGTAATTCTCTCTTTTGGCTGAAGATTCCGAAATCAAATCACTTAGTACCGTCTTGCCTTTTTCAATTTTCAAACAGGAAGCTTCAGATTTTCCTTTTGTTGCATCGAGTTGATTAAACTTTTTTTCCTTTTTGAGTTTTTCTTTCTTCGGCTTTTTCTCTTCCCAAAGTCCCACGTCAGAAGAACCTGATTCATTATCGATACGCTTATCAATTTTATCTTTCTTTACTGCCAGATTTTCAGGAGTGACCACCGGCGGTTTCTCATCCAAAGCATATTCGTCAATATTCCAGATTTTCTTTTGCTTAACATCGACTTTAGGTTCAACTTTTTCCTCTCCTTCACTGTCTGATAAGAAGTGTTTCCGTTTCCTCTTCTGCGCAGTATTCACCGATTGTGGACTCTGAGAAGATACAAATTTATTATCTTCGGGTTTTTCATCTTCATTATCCATACGCTTATCAATTTTATGTTTCTTTGCTGTCCGATTTTCAGCAGGGATCACCGGCGGTTTCTCGTCCAAAGCGTAATCGTCAATATTCCAGGTTTTCTTTTGCTTAACATCGACTTTCGGTTCAACTTTTTCCTCTTCTTCGCTCTGTGATAAAAAGTGTCTCCGTTTCCTTTTCTGTGCAGTATTCACAGATTCTGAACCCTGAGAAGATTCAAATTCATTATCTTCGGGGTTTTTATCTTCTAGATCCAGCATTGATTCTTCAGTGAAAAGTTTTTTCTTTTTTTTTCTCTTTGTTTTTTTCGGAATGTTAGAAGCTGGATGTATTACTTCTTTCGAAATAATCACTGACGAATTTTGAGCACCGGAACGTTTTCTTCTCTTCTTTTCCGGTTCATTTTCCGCAGACAAAGTATTGATGAAAGCGTTTTTCGGACGAACAATCAAGGAACCAACTGGTCTGATGTTAACTAAAAAAATTAATGTTCAATAAGATTGTAATAAAATTATAAATTAATACATGTATTTAAGTATTTTAAAATTTGCTATTTTATACAGTAAATTTCCAATTTTTCTAAAAACGTTGCTTATAATTTTTTTAATATCTGAATATTAGATTTAAGAAAAATTACCAGTTCTGTAAGACCTTTTCGATTCCCCAGAACTAAAAACGCAGACTAAGGTTTCTAATTTCTTTTCAGATGCTTTATACGCTTTTTCACCAAGTTTTAATTCGCTTCCATTGTAAGACATATTCTTTCCTACCAAATGTGTTGAAATCTCCTGTAAAGAATCAAGTAATTAATAGAACGTAATATTGAAATAACTAAATTAAACAATAGTTAAAAAAGTATGAAAAATTATCAGTAAATTGATTTTTGAAATAATTTTCACTTGCAATCATTCCAGTCAATTTCACAATCACATTCAAATGTGATTGCACCTTTAGATAAAGTTTAAATATAAAAACTTTTTTATGAGTACAAACCTTTTTCGGAATTTGGATCATCCAGACTTCTTCGTTATCCGAAATATCTGACAAACTTATTGTGGTAGGCAAATTATGCTCAATCAGATTTTCCTTTTCAACCAATTCCTCAAACTACAAAGAAAAAAATTGCCTTGAAACGCTTAGGTACATTAAAAAAAAAAGCATCTCTAGTTTTCAGATTTAATATTTGATTAAAAATCTATTCATTATTTTTCCTATACCTCTGTCATTTTTTGGAAATTTTCAGTGGTAGCCTTGTCATTTTTGTTCAATTCCTGCATTTTATCAACTAACACCTGATGTTCAATTCCCTTCTTGGATTTTGTATTTGCACTTTTTAAATTCGAAAGTGCATATTTGAGACACTCAGCCTCGAGTTCCTTCTTCCTACTTTCCTTTGACTTCGTGTTTTCATTTTCCAAAGAAATCTGAGTATCTGGATCAGAAATTACTTGAGAAGATTCAAGATTCTGAGTTTCTATGGTTTCTATAGCTTGACTACTACTCCTCTGTTTTTCTTCATCTTTTTGCTGTTGCAAAAACGAAACACCTTCTTGAATATAATTATAAAAATCCCTATCCTCATCTACTTGAACTACTTCTTTAGTTTTCTCTTTTTCATCTTCTTTAGAATCATCTTCAGATTCGCCTGAACTTTGGACCAAATCCTCTGGAATCTCTTTCTTCTTTGGCGATTTTTCTTTCTTCTCAGGCGATTTCTGCTCATTTGGGTTTTTCTTAGGAGAATCTTTCTTCTTAACATCTTCCTCACTTTCAGCTTCTGAAAAATCAGATTTTTCTTTTCTCACAAACTTTTTATCCTGATTCATTTGAGCCTGAGAAAATTCGTCATCTGAAGAACTATCACTGCCCATAGTCAAATCCAATCTTTTCATCTGTTGCACTTTTTTCAAACTTTTAGCAGACATTACATTCTCTCCCTCATCACTTGTATCAGGATTTTCTGGAACTTCGATTTTGTGCTCGTCGATTGTTATTTTATTATCGTCCAAGTTAACATAAGTTTCTTCATGTTCGAGAGTCAATCTCAATTCTTCCTCATCTTGTTTCTCTTCTTCGCTTTCAGAATCGTGATTCCGATCTACAAATTGCGTAAATATTTCCCTTGAATCCACTTTTACTTCACTCGAATCTTCATTTTCAGTCTCTACTTTCTCTGTGTCATTTGATTCAATATTTTCGTTATCAGTAAGTGGGTTTTCTACTATTTTGAGATCGGCTTCTTCGTCTTCAGATATCAATTCTTCTCTTTCTTGATCTTCATTATCTTCTCTCTCATCTTTTTCTTCATCAGCTTCACCGCTCTCATCTTTCTTATCATTATTTTCGACTCCAGGTTTCAATTTTGGATCTTCATTCTCTTTTTCTTCTTCACTACTTCCTGAATCCTCTTTCCGATCTTTGACTTTCCTTCTTTCAGTTATATTTTTAGGTTTGTGAATTTCTTTTTGCTTTACTTCTTTTTCGTCATCTGATTCCTCTTCACTGCTGGATTCCTTTACCTTCTCTTGTTGAATTAATTCTTTTTTTCTTACTTCTTGTTTTTCGCTTCCTGAGTCTTTTTCACTACTAGAATCATTTGCCTTCTCTTCGATTTTTCTTCTTTCTTCTACTTTGGCCTTCTCTTGTTGAATTTCTTTTCGGTTTACTTCATCGTTTTCACCTTCTGAGTCTTCCTCACTACTAACTTCCTTTACTTTCTCGCTGACTTTTCTTCTTTCTTTTTGTTTTATTTCTTCTTTGTCGCCATCTGAGTCTTCATCACTACTAGAATCCTTTACTTTCTCTTCGACTTTTCTTTTTTCCTGCTGTTTTTCGTTTTTTGATCCTTCTTCATTAATTGAATCATCTTTTTCTTCCAAAGACAATTTCCTTTCTTCTGACTGTTTCTTCGGACTTTCTTTTCTTTCCTTTTCCTCCTCGAATTCAGATTCACTACTTGAGAAAATATGACTTTCATAATCTTTTTTATTCTGTTCTTCTCTGCTCTCTTTTTCCTTTTTACTTTTCTTGTCCTTTTCTTTTCTACTTCTCTTTATTTCCTTGTCGCTTCTTTCTTTACTCATCTCTTCCCTCATCTCTAATTCTCTGATACTTTGTTTCTGAGATTTGTTCCCTTTTTTCGGAGACCTTTCTTGAATGATTAATTTCTTATCGATGGGCTTTTTGATAATAAATTTCTTAATCTTCTCGAGGCCTTCATCACTTTCTTCAACTTCATCTTCTACCCTGTCAGTCAAGTCTTCTTCCTTACTTTCATCTTCTTCCTTCCCTTTCTCAGCCTCAAATTCTTTTTTCTTCTCGCCTTTTTCAAAATTCGATTTCTTTCCATGTTCCTCTTTCCTCGCAATTTTCCGTTGCTCAGATTTTTCTCCCCGCTCCTCATAATTTTCCTTGCTGTCCTTCAGTTCCCAAAACGAAGATTCCGATTCATCACATTGTTCCATCCCCACGACATCAATGTCTTCCTCTTCTTCGGGAATTTCTGTTAAACCTTCTTGTTCCTTACCGACGATTTTGTACTTTTTGTCCACAATTTCCGATCCAATAATTTTGGGTGCATGTTTCTCTTTATGAGGATCATTATTTTGTTTAAATTCATTCTCATAATTTCCTAATGTTTCGGCACTTTTTAAACTTTCAACCTCTGATGCATCTTCCGCTTCTAAACAAACGGTCTTATCATTATTGGAACTATTCTGAATAGTACTTATATTGTTAATAGCAGCTTTTCTCGCATATTTCTGCTTCGGTGTGCTTTTCTTATTATCTATTACTTTTTTACATTTTCCTTTCAATTTCGCAGATTCCTCTGTAGAATCGTCTTCAATTCCTGAATCTTTCGGCTGATTTTGATTTTTTTTTGTCAAAAAATCACCGATTAGGCTCTTCTTTTCGGTTTTTTCAGAAATATCTGAGCAATCATCTGGATATTGTGTACTTTGGGCCACAGCCATCATGTTGGACAAATTTAAATCAGAATCTTGAGTTTCGTTTAGTTTGTTTTTATCTGAATTTTTTTCGATTAGGTTTTCTGTTTCGGAATCTCCGATAATAGCAGAGAGGTTTTTCTTAACGTCCTCGCGTGTCTTATTCCGTAGCTTTCTATTTTCTGCAACACGTTTTTGAACTGAGGTTTTGTTACTGCTTTCGGGTTGAGTTTTAGAAACCTTTCGAGGACTAACTCGAGTCTTTGGAGGCGATTCAATCGTCTCAGAATGTTCTTTTTCTTCCATTTGTGGCTCTTCATCTTCTGGTGCAGAATTTTCTTTAGGACCGGAAATACTTTTTCTTTCTAAAAAATTCGTTAGTATTGTTTGAACTCTTTTTGGTTTCCTAACAGTTGATTTTCGAGATGTCGAAGGTTGAATCGATATTCTTATGGAAGTACGTTGGTTTCGTACGGAAGGTGAACGAGAAGTTCGAGTTCCTGTAAACACAACATTTTAATTTTTTATCAAATTGTTTGGAGACGATTTTTGATAGTTATTTTTTTTATTCATTGTGAGGGGCCATCCATAAACTAAGTTGCCAATTTGAGGGCGGAGGGGGTCACAACAAAAACTACGTTTGGTATCAGATGGCGGAAGGAGGAGGGGCGGGGGTCAGTGGAAGTAACGTTACGAACTTAAATAACGTTTAGTAAGTTTTCTGATGATAAATATGAACAAAGTTTACGAATTTTGTGAAATATGCCCCTAATGAAACCCAATTAAAACATCCATCTATTTTTGGCTGAAAAGTCTACTATTATATATTTGGTTCGGAATTAATTTAATTTGGTTGAAAATTAAACCATTTCGCTGAAAGTAGAACTACTCTATTAAAAATCCATTTTTTCTTTGTTGAAGATTCATCATTTTACTTCAAAATTCATCTCTCTGGTTAAAAACTACACTTTTGTTGAAAATTCGCCTTTTTTGGCAGAAAATCAATCTTCTTGGTTGAAAATTAATCTTTCTTGGTTAAAAATGCAACTTGTTTGCTTGAAAATTAATCTGTTTTGTTTAAGGATTCAACTGTTTTGATGAAAATTTGTCCTTTTTGGTTAAATTGAACTATTTTTGATTTCAAATTAAAGTCTTTTTCGTTTGAAATATCAACTATATCATGTTTTGTTGAGAATTCATCTTTTCGGATTAAAAATTCAACTGTTTTGTAGAAAATTTGAATGTTTTACTTAAAAAATTAGCCTTTTCGTGGAAAATTAAACTATTTGATTGAAAATTAACTGTTTTGTTGAAAACTCATCTTTTCGGTTTCAAAATTCAACAACTGGGCAGAAAATGCATGTACTTTGTAGAAAATTCGTCTTTTTTTTAGAAAAACTAATCTTCTCGTCGGAAAAATTCATATTTTTGGTTGAAAATGTAACTATTTGGTAACAAATCAATCTTTTTTAATTACAAATTTAACTACTTGGTTAAAAGTTAAACTGCGTTGTTAATTTTTTTGAAAATTCGTTTTTTGGGCTAAAAATTAATTATTGTATCTAAAAATTCAATTATTTCATTTTTATGGAAAATTCATCTTTATTGAGTTTAAAATTGAACTATTTGGTATGAAATTGACGTATTTTGTTCAAAATTTATCTTTTTGTTTGAAGATTCAATTGTTTTGTTAAGAATTCATCTTTTTGGTTTCGTTCAACTGCTTGCACTTTTTTTTGTTTTAATCAATTTTTTACATTATTCTTGGTTGAAAATGCAACGATTTGGTAGAAAAGTCATGTATTTTGTTGAAAAGTTATTTTTCTTAGTTGAAAATGCACTTTTTTGGTCAAAATCGAGGTCAAAATTCAACTGGCTTCTAAATAATTCGTTTTTTTTTTGCTCAAAAATGTAACCATTTGGTTGAGATTTCAACTGTTTTTGGTTGAATTTTTTATATTTTTTGTTTGCGAATTCGAACATTTGAATGCAAATGCACCTTTGTAGGTTGGAAATACAATTATTTTGTTACAAATGTAATTATTTTGTTGGAAATTCAACTACTGTGATGAAGTCATATTTTTGGTAAAAAATTAAACTTGTTTGTTGAACATTCGTCCTTTTTGATTAAAAATTAATGATTTATGGTAGAATAGTCGTATTTTTTCGTTAAAAAATTATTTCCCTTGGGCAAAAATTAACTTTTTATTGAAAATTCAACTGTTTTCTGAAAAATTTATCCTTTTGGAGTGAAAATGGAACTATTTGGTAAAAATTAAAATAATTTTTTGAAAATGCGTGGCTTTTGCTTGGTTAAGAATGAATTTTTTGTAGAAAATTCATTTCTTTTGGTAGAAAATTCGTTTTTGGTTCAAAATTTAACTAATTTGTTGAAAATCCCATCTATAATTCCAATGTATAACGTAGTTTATGGATGGCCCCTTAGAATTGAAAGATATTTAAATTGCAACTCGAATGTATAATATTTAAATTGTTAAATCTATAATTCCAATGTATAGCGTAGTTTATGGATGGCCCCTTAGAATTGAAAGATATTTAAATTGCAAATCGAATGTATAATATTTAAATTGTAAAGTCGTCCGAAGTTTAAAAATTCAAATTCAAAGGAACTCAAGTAATAAATCTTTCAAATAAATGTCAGAATTCATAAAGGTACAAAGTGATTCAATTTGGAAAGCTGAAAACATTAAAATAGAAATAAATTTAGTGACTGAGAACTATAAAATAATCTAAGAAACGTTTATAAGTACCCACATTCTCATTTTTAATCTAAATCGTTTAGGAGTAAAAAAACATTTGTATTTAAAACCGTCCTATTTGTGAAGTTTTCCATATTAAAAGATTGCCAAATCTTCATGATCAGAAATATTCCAATTTTAGATACATTTTTTAATAATTTCAAATTGATACATTCATAATTAAACGCTTTTATTCAATTTCAAATCCTGTTTAAAGATTGTTTCAGTCTAAAATAGTTCATTTTGTACACATTCATTTTTAAATTTTTTAATTGAAAAAAGGAAATTTTCTTCAATAAGTAGCAATATTTAACTGTTTATTTAAAATAAGGGTTTTGTTTCATTTCTTAAAGTATTAATTTGTAAGTGAAACTGTTCAATTTTGATGTAGAAATAACAATTAAACAATGAATCATTTCAAACTACTTATTTAAAAAGTGTTCAGTTTTAAACAAAATAAAAAATCCTTTAATTTTTATTGCTCCTTACTCAACATTCCTTCAAAATTATATATTTTCAACATTAAGAAAAGTATTGATACATTCTTCAGTTCAAATCATTGAATATGATAGCGTGGATTTATATTTTTTAACCATAAATATTTAAACTATTCAATTTTTAGAAGCTTGTAATTTCAAATTTAAAGAATAAAAAATTGTCCAATTAAATAGTTAAGCTTTCATTTCATACATGCAAATTATTGATCATTTGAATTTTGTTTGTTAGTCGGAAAACGAGTGGGAAAATTTAACTTAATTTTATTTATGTAGATAAAAACTGTTCACATAAGATAATCATATTTTTTTGTTTTCATACCGAAAATCAGTTTTTTTGATCTCACACATTTCTTACTGATGATGTTTCAGCAGAATTTTGTCAAGTTATTACTAAATATTGTAACAAAAGCTTTAGAAAATGATTTTGTATAGATTGTTTTAAATTCAAATGGCATACTGTAAAAACGTGACCTACTCTAGCAGTTTCCCTCAAAGATAAAAAATATGTATTTCGCTGAGATCTACAACTTTTATATACAACACTTTATCTCAAATCAATACTTTGAGTGAATAAAAAAACCTTATTTTTGAAAAAAGAAAAACATACATGGTACAGGATTTCTTTCCGCCGGGTGGTCCGGTGGCTTTTAATTGGTTGCAGGAATTCCTGCGACCAATTAGGATTTAAAGTAAACCGTTTTAAATAAATATCTTATGCTGAAAATAATCTTTTGTTCCTACTTATTTTTATATTTTCCAAGCTATATGCAAACAAAAAATACTAATTTTGACGGGCGCCATCGCGCCGCTGATCAAAATTTCTCTAATCGCCGCCGCCGATCAAAAGCCTATCGATGCAACCCTCTATAGTGTATAATAACCTAATTTCTATTAATCTGCGTGAAAACTCCTTTTGGGACTTTTAACCGTGATGCAAAAGGAACCCGTAGGCCAAGTAACCTTTTCGGAAGTGTAACCTAAAATTCTTCATTATTAACGGTTTTTGCGATTTTTAATTACTAAATCTTGAACGTAATCTTCCGCGAAACGCTTAGAAGAAAATGTTCTTTTTCAAACAATAAACATTTTCCACCAGGGTGTCTACTCACATCCTGCAAAAAAGTTCTCTGACCATTCCAAATTTTTTCCAAGTATCTAAAGATTTTCCCAGGTATAACTTTTCATAGTATGTAGCTATTGAAGCATTCCTCATTTTTTAGAACAATCGACTCGGAATATGTATACAAGTAGAGCGAGCTTATTATAAATGAAGGGTTGCAGTACATGATTAGATAACCAACAAAGTCGAAATTTTTCAGGAGAGAAATAACATTCTGTAAAATTTAAATCACCATTTAAAGATAAAATAAATGTTTACTCCCGAGCTAAAGTGTTTCTAAATTGAGGCCAAAAAATTATGATTGAAAAATATTATCCCGTTTCGAGAAATAGAATGTGGAAGTTTACAATCTCAAAGTGGCAGGAACCTGAAATTGGAACAGGCTTGATTGCGATCACTATAAAAAGTGCAATTTTCAGTTGACACCAAAAATAAAAAATGAACTTTCTGAAAATTAGTCTGATTAGAAAAAGTTAACCAATTCCGAGTAAATCATTTAAGATTTTTGATGGTAAAATTGCATTGGTTTTGAAAATCGCCTTTGGATAGCGACTAAATATCTATTTTCAATTAAAAAAAATAATAACATCTTGCTCCCGAGATATGGGGAGACTGACTAAGAATAAAAAAAGTTTTAATTCAAAAAAACTATTCTGTTCCGGGAAAATAGAAATTTAGTGTGATGGTATCGTGCAATGTGACAGACGGTTTTTCGTTGAAACTTCTATAAAAAGAAGAAAGGTATATGTTTCTTTATAAATGAACGATAATAATTTTATGAAATATCGTTTCCGATCACAAGGTAAAAAGTTGAGTGAAAAAACCTTATTGAAGTGATTTTTTGTACAAATTGAAGAATTAAGGTTTTAAGTTGGAATTTGATTGGTACTTCAGTGCTGAAAAAAGTGAAAAATAATTTTATTTAAGAGCTTTTTCTTTGAAAAAAAAGTATTTTATTGTTTTACTGCATTTAAAAACTTTTAGGAAGAGAAAGTTGGTCAGACAGTTATTACTACATATATTAAAAATGAGCTTTTGAAAAAATTCTTCTAACACAACCCTGTAAAACAGGGGTAATAAGGTGATTTTTCACGAAAATATGAGCGAAAATAGGGAAATATTTTCTTTTAGGTCAAATTATTGTGGGCATTATATGAAACTCATGTTACAACACTTCAAATTCCTAAATCTACAACTAAAAAAGATACAATTTCAACCAAATAGTTGAATTATCAACTGAAAAAGATTAATTTTCAACCATGAATTCTATAATTATGAATCTTCAACTGGAATAGTTGAACTTTTAACAAAAAAGATGAATTTTCAAACAAGAATATGAATGTTCTACTAAAAAAAGACGAATTTTCAACAAAATACATGAATGTTACACTTAAAAAGATCAATTTTCAACCAAAAAGTGAACAGATAAATTTTTAGTTGAAAAGTCAAATTTTGAACCAAACAGATGAACTGTCAACTAAAATGATGAAATATTTAACTGGAACTGTTACACTTTCAGCTAAAAAATTAAATTAATGAATTAAATTTTCAATTAAAATAACGAATCTTAAAAAAAAAACATTTAGATTAACTTTCAACCAAGTAATTGAATTTTGAATTAAAATGATAAATCTTCAACTGAAATATTTAAATTTTTAACCAGGAAGAGAAATTTTGTTTTAAAAAAATGTCAACAAAATACATGAATCTTATACTAAAAAAGATCAATTGTCACAGTTAAAACTAGCTGTGAATTCGATCTCGAGTGTTTCCACTTTTATTGTATTTATAATTATATGGTGCTCATTTCAAGAGCACTTTGCTTCCCGTTAGCAAATGTATTTGTTTCCACATAGAGAAAGGATTAGTTATTTTTTGCAATAATAGACAAAATAAAGTCTTCATTTTGATCAATTTAAAAATAGAAATTTACAAAAAATCCAAAATTACAAAATAATACACAAACTTTTTAATTACAAAGACAAATTAGAGAAAACCAATTTTGTACTCGAAATGATAATTCTTTGAGCTGGAAAAGGGTAGGGAAGAGTTCTGTCGCACACTATCCCTTTCCAGCTTTATTATTTCTTTACAACAATTTTCAGAATTATTCTATTTGAAAATTTATGATCAACAAGTATTTTGTATTCATGCATCAACTTTGAATTATATCGGTGAAAAAAGATTTTCTGTTTTAAACAGATGTTTCAAATATTATAAATGAGCATCACTTCCTCAATCTTCAATACAGTGTATTAATATTATAGATCAATCGATTCGCCTTGAATCAAGGAATCTTTTCCGTTCTTGCATTAATTTGCAATTATGTTAGTGATAACAGTTTTACTATAAAAAACGTGTTTTCAAATATTATGCATTATCATAGCTTCCTTACTCTTCAATAAAATATATCAATGTTATAGGTCAATCGATTCGTCTTGAATCAACACAACTTTTCTATTCTCGCATCAACTTTAAATTATTAGAATGAGAAAATTTTTACTATAAAAATCGATTTTAAAAATATTTAAATTATCATAACTTCCCTACTCTCAGATAAAATGTATTAATATTGTAGGTTAATCGATTGGTCTCGAACCAAGGAATCTTTTATACCTTTACATCAACTTTGAATTATGTTGAAGGAAAAAGTTTTACTATAAAAAACCGTATTTTGAAATATTATGCATTACCATAGGTTTCTTACTCTTACCATAGGTTTCTTACTCTTACTCTATTGACATACAATATATATTGTATGTCAATAGATTCGATTCGAATCAACATATCTTTTCTGTTCTTGCATCAACTTTGAATTATGCTAATGAAAAAAGTTTTACTATAAGAAACCGATTTTCAAAATAAATAAATTACCATATAACTCACCTACTCTTTAATAAAATGTATTAATATTATAGGTCAATTGATTCGTCTCGAACCAAGGAATCTTTTATGTCTTTGCATCAACTTTGAATTATGCTAATGAAAAAAGTTTTACTATGAAAAACCGATTTTTAAAATATTATTGAGTGCTAAAAAAATGCAATAAATATTTTTAGAAATCCTTCGGTCAGTTTCAAGATATTAGTAAGGAAAATAGGCCCTGCAATTTTCATCAATTTATCTGCAATCGCTTTCTAGTTATCGTGTTCGCAAAAAGTGTGACATCCACACACAAATAAACACACACACAAATAAACACACACACACACATCCAGACAATTGCTTAGAACATTGTATTAGACATTTTTAAATTGAGGAAAGTTTAATCAAATGAATTTAAAAATTTACAAAATGTTACAATTGCATTTTCAATTGAACAGATGAATTTTCTTCCAAAACAGACGAATTCACAACAAAATGCATGAATCTTATACTAAAAAAGATCAACTGTCAACAAAAAAGTGAAAAGTTGAATTTTCAGTTAAAAAAATTAAATTTTCAACCAAACAGATAAACTTTCAACTAAAATGATGAAACATCAACTGGAATGTTTGAATTTTCAACTGGAATATTTGAATCTTTAACTAGAATATTTGAATCATCTGGAATAGTTGAATTTTCAACCAACAAGATGAATTTTCAAACAAAAAGATTAATTTTCAAATAAAAATATTAATTTTCAAATAAAAAGATTAATTTTCTACCAAAAAAAAAAAACGATTTTTCAACAAATTACCTGAACTTTCAACGAAATAGTTGAATTTTCAATTAAAAATACCAATTTTCAACCAAATCGTTAAACTCTGAACTGAAAAAGATCAATTTCCAACCAAAAATAGAATAGTTACATTTTCAGTTGAAATAAATAAATTTTCAATCAAACAGATGAACTTTCAACTAAAATGATGAATCTTCAACTAGAATACTTGAATTTTCAACTGGAACATTTTAATAGAATAGTTGAATCTTCAACCAAGATGATTAATTTTCTACCAAACAAGACGAATTGCCAACAAAAAGAAAAAACTAATTTTCAACAAAATAGTTCCATTTTCAGTTAAAAAAACTAAATTATAACAACAAAAAAGAATTTTTAACGAAATAACAATAAAAAAAGATTTGAATTCTTTAACAAAATAGTTTAGCTTCCAACAACGTAATTGAATTTTAAACCAAAAAAGATTAATTATTAGTGAGAAATGTAAACTGACGTAATTGTTGATATTTCAACCATGAAAGATTTTAACTGTAAATCAAAAACAGTTCAATTCATCCAAAAAGGAGCATTTTCAACTAAGATAAATTTTTCGCTGAAGAGAGAAAAAAATTGCAACCAAACTGTTGAATTTTCAATCGAAAGATAAATTTTCAACTGAAAAGATCAATTGTCTATCAAGAAGGACCAATTTTCATCCAAATACTTGAATTTTCAACTAAACAAGATTCATTTTCAACTAAAAAAAGAATACATTTTTCGGTTAAAAAAAATTAATTTCCAATCCAAAGAAAACTAAATTCAACAAAATAGTTAAATCCAGTAATATACAGCTACTTTTACAAATGAAAACATTGATATTCAATTTTATATTAAAATTGTTTACATGTAGACACGCTTTCGAAAAAATTCCGACATAAAAAAAAAAATTCCTGACATTTCCAGGTATATAAAAATTCCCTGGCAATTCCAGGTTTTCTAGGTAAGTTAGTCACCCCGTCCAAGACCTAAAATAAACCGTAATTCAAAATTAAAACTAAAATACTGAAACTAAAAAAAAAATTCAAACCTGAAGACCTGTTTTCGGTCCTGCTGCAATTTTCGTCTTCTCTCCCAGATAAAGATATAATGGGATTTTCTCCAATAAGTATATCATCATAGTCTCCATCATCTTCACTTTCTTCAGCACTAGAGTAAGCCAAAAGATCGGGATTACCGCCCCTTGCATTTGCAATTTTGGATCTTGAACTGAGTTCATAATCACTTTCGTCGTCAACCGAAGTCTTTTTCAAATAAGATCTCTTGATGTCGAGATACTGATTATAACTTTTTAATCCAGAATATTTTCTTATCTCACGGTTAACAATTTTTGTACGTTTTTTAATTTTTGATGTGAACTGCAATGCGTGAGTTAAGGAGTCATTCGACAAACGATCTGGTACGGTATTTTCTACTAACATCCAGGTCACTGTCTCCATTGTGCCTCTATTTCTACTCATTGTTTTTCTTAAATGTCCACTATAGTTTATTTTAATTTTAAAATCACTCTCGCTAATTCAATAACATTCCGAAGCAAATATTCACACAAGTGGCACGAGAGCATTGTAATCTTATGGAAGAGTTTTATCGTCAACTAATGACAAACCAAATGCATTTTTTAATTCGGGAATAACTTTTATTCAACCAATTTGACTGAAAAACAAAATTTATTCGAAATTGACTTGAATGAAAACAGACAATCTTCTTTTCAAACTCATTAACGCACGTGTGAAAAAGTTAGGTTATGCCGAAAAACGTTGAGCATGAATTAGTTCTGCAACTTGCCGCCAGAGGGAAAGTGCGGGAAATTTGAATTATCAGCATGAAATTATCTCTAATCACGAAGGAATAGTAAGGATCACCCTATGTGTTTGGTGAGCAGAGGTGGGACAAGTGACGTCAGAGATGCGGTGGGAGATTGCTGATTCCATACATTCAATTTCGAGTGATTTTCCGCAGCGCCCTCTATGCAACTAACCAGTTTACGAACTAAAATAGAGTCTAGACGCTCCTACTTAAAGGGTCAAGCAGGGCGGCATTTTTCCAGTTTGATAATGTCGGTAGAGAAGATCAGAGTGGGTAATTTTAGTTCGTCAAGTGATTACTTGTATTTAGGGCGCTGCGGAAAATCACACGAAATTGAATCTCCCAGCTCATCTGAAAATTGTCATAAAAGAATCTGGAAGTTTTTAAGGCAATTTTTATCATTCCGCACAATTAAAAAAAAATCAGGAAAAATTCAAATTAATTTAAAACATGTAACGACTATTCTATTTGTTTCCTTATTGGTTTGAAAATAATTTTCTTACAAGGGGAGTGCGCGTGACACGGTTTTTAAACATCTGTGAGCGAAGACGGCTTAATTTGAGATGAAAAAAGCTGAAACCGTTTACTTAGATTTGCTTAGATAGAAAACGGTTTAAGGCTCTTTTACACCTTCCGTCAATCGGTCGTCGACCAACCAATATATCGGAATGTCCATTCACACCTTCGGTAAATTTAGTTAAATGTAGTAATATTTTAGTTACCTTCTGAAACTCACTGAAAGATTACTAAAATGTTACTAACTTTCACTGAATTTTCCGAAGGTGTGAATGGATATTTCGTTATGTTAGTCGGTCGACGACCGATTGACGGAAGGTGTAAAAGAGCCTTTATGAGAAAAAAGGTTGTAAGAAACTCGAGCACAATCACTAACGGTTTGAAATTATAACATAATCGAACAAGCAGCGATGGGCCAATTCATTTTTTTTTTAATTTTTGAAAACAAAAATTCTATATATTTTTTTTATTTCTGAAAAATCTTTTGTAGTCATAAATTATTTTTCAATCTTATTGATACTTTTAAATGTATCTTTAAGTTGCTAGATTTTTTTAAATATTAAAATGTTTTAAAATTTGAAACGTTAAAAACTTTTCTAAAGTTTATTTCTAATGAAATAAAAAGTGAGTCAGTCATTAAACAAAAATATAATAATTTCACTTTGTTTAAATAATTTAATTAATAATTTGAGAAAGAAAAAATAGTTAATTATTTATTTATATTCAAAAATATACATACGATCGATCATATTTATAATATGAATTATTTATATTATACATTAACCGATATTAATATCAATATTAATATTAAATTAAAACGGAGTTCCGGTTGGCGCGCGAAAGTGAGAGCACGCGTGGAAAAAGGCAAGTTGGATTTTCGGTAGTTTTTGCGGAAGTTAGTACGATTCTGAAGCTGGAAAGTTGATCAAATGGTAGCTGGAAGGGTGGAAATCTGAGGGAAGTGTTATCCAAAGTTGGGATTTAGTAGAAGCAGTGAATTTTCCTGATTTTGTTTTGAGCATTGTACAGATAGCGAGGTTATGGAAGAAAACGGAAATGGAACTGGAGGTTCTGAAGAACACACCAAGGGGGCAGCACAAAACGATTGGACTGTTCTGAATGACAACAGCGACGTGCAGGGGGAGTTGGAGGAAACAGAGTGTCAGTTGACAGCTGTTGGCACTGAAACGGAAGGTCTATCGAAAGAAAAGAAAAGAAGGGGTAGACCGAAGAAAGAGGATAAAAACAAATTGGTGGATGCCAAATGTGCGGGAAAAATGGACAAATTCATTATAAAGAATAATGAATTGGCCTTTGGGGTGAGTTTAAAAGAGGCGGCTTTCGGCAAAAGCACAAAATTGAACAGAACCCCGAATGGTTCACCGACACGGTCTCATGGAGACCCAGTAAACACGAAGACATCTTAAAGAGCTCTTTACGACATCTTCTTGAAGATGAACGACATCTTCGAAGATATCCCATAACGAAGCTTTGAAGAGTCTTTAAGGTTTAGCTATTACCATCGTAAAGAGCTCTTCGGGATATCGTAACGATGTCTTTAAGATAGAAATAAGACAAAATAACGAGAATTCATAAGATTTCTTGAAGATATCGTTATTTTACATGCAGCTGGGGGGTTACGTACTTAGTCCTGCAACTTTAGGTTTATCTCGACTATTTATCAGTTATATATAAATGACTTTAAATTTAAAAACTTGCAATTTCTGTGTTTTGTATACACAGAAGTGCCTGTTCTTTAATTTAAAGTCATTTATATATAACTGATAAATAGTCGAGATAAACCTGAAGTTGCAGGACTAAGTACGTGACTGCCGAGAATTTTTAGTTGCATTCCAGGCTTGACATTTTGAGGTACTGCAGGTCTATCTTTATTATTTGATTGTTTACACTTAACAATTTTAACTTCTCTAGGCGATGAATTAAGAAAGAATTGAGCTGTTTCCCATTCTCTCCATTTCACTTTAGGAGAACATGAGAGAGCTAGAAAGAGGTATTAGAGGTTAGGAACACGACTTGCTGGATAAATCACGTTTAATATTTAGAAAATGTATAGGTACGTTTACTTCCTGATTCACTTTTCTTTTCACAGACTTTTTAAACACTGAATGTACAGGTTGGGAATACATAACGAGGAATACATGACGATATAATTATAATTATTTATCAATTCTCCATATCGCACACCACGTGCTTTTTTCTTTAAAAAATGTATCGTTAACGATATCTTCAAAGATGTCTTTAAGTTATCTCTGAAAATACATCCCGCGCTTTTCTACAAATTTTCTTAAAGACATCAAAAGACGTCTTTAAGAAACAAGTTTCAGATATCATTGAAAAACTTCTTGACGATGTCGTGAAGATATCTTTTGGTAATTTCTGTAAGAGCTCCTGCGAACGATAAAAATAACGATATCTTAAAGTTATCCCGTGTTTACTGGGGAGAAAAAAGATAAAACAGTGAGTGGAAATTATTTAGGCTATGAAGAAGACGAAAGGGACCAAAAGGGGGATGGAAGTGAGCAACGAAGCGAAGTGAATTTAAAAGTGGGGGTAGAGGGCCTTAACAAGGATGTGATGGAGATAGGCGTTCAACCAGCAGTTGTGCCAAATATTATAAGCAGTGTAAACATTGATACTGTCAAGGATCAAGTTAAGGATATCAGTGCGACAGAAAGAAAGGAGTTACAGAACATTTTTTGGGGAGTTTTGGACAAGTGGTGGAATGAAAAAGGAAAATTAGAGATCGGGATAGTGTCGGAAGAAGCGGGAAAGGTGAAGAAACTTGTAGAGGAAGTCAAAGTCAACGGGGACAAATGGAATGCTGCTCTTATAATTATAGAAAAATCAAGACAGAAGGAGGAAAAATGGAACAACGAAAAACAGTTATTGAATCAGGAAATAAGGGATCTGAAGATAACAGTAAATGAACAGAAAGAAAAAATTTCGCGGTTCGATTTGGCAGGGAATAAAGAAAATACAGGGCCGCAGGAAACGAGCCGCAAAGAAAATATTTCAGAAATTCCACAATTACAAGTGCAAGCACAGGAACAAGAACCCGGGCAAGAAGAAGGAGCAGACAGTTGGATGGGAGGTTTTGAAGAAGTCGAAAGACTTACTGAAGAAGATGAAAATTCTAGACAAAATAAGGGCCGACCAGAACTACTCAGTGTCGAAGAATTGAAGTGGGAACTAGAGGAGAGAAAAAAACGGAAGAACTTCATAAAGGTTAGAGGTTTTAGGGCAGCGGGGAAAAACCTGGACAAAGAAATACAGGGTGTGATAAGTGAAAGGACGGGAGTCAAAATACGTATTAAAGAATTGAGAGTGATCGGAGGGGGAACCCTGGTGAAGTTAGATTCCTGGAACACTAAGGGCCGATGTCACCAACAGCGATTAAAATGGCGATTAACTAATCACGATTATTTTTTAATCAAGGTTTTAACCGACATTAACTTCTAATGCGTTCCACCGTGTCCTATCATCAAGTTTTGATTCTCCATTATTTAATCATATACCCCCTTCACAATAACTTCCATTTTCTCTTCATCCGACGATTCTGATTCGTCAACTTTCAAGTCCCGTGAAGTACGTGCGCGAGCATCGGTCGCTGAGGTCATATTGCGTGTGAACAAACAGTAACGTGCTGGCTACATACTTCGAAGAAAAGAAGACGAGTGAAGATTTGTCCAGTTATTTGTGTTTATTTGTAAAAATGAATATGGATGAACATTAGGGTGGTCCAAAAATGCATTGGAAAATTTTTTTTTCGAATTTTTATCGGGACACCCCCCAAATTTGTTCGAATCCGCACAAAAATGAATGGGGTTTTTTTTTTTGAAAAAAAATTATATTTAGGGGTGGCGCAAGCCCCATGAAGTTTAACATGTATTTCCCATAAGAAAAAAAGGCGTTTTTGTAAATCTTATTCAGAATCCTCAATATTATCTCAATCGAGTTGAAACTCAACATTTCTCTTCACAATTAGCCATAGAATACGAATAAAATATCACTTTTCAAGTATCACCCCCATAAGTCTGTTTTATAGGGTACCAAAGAAACCCCATAAGTGAAAAATTGGGTTTTGCGAGTTTTTGGCGCTAATTATGATTTTTTTGCGTTTTTTTTAATGCGAATTGTTTTTAATACATAAAATATGACTTTATACTGAAAATTAGATATTTTAATGAATTGTTTAAACAATTTATTATTGTTTTTAGCAATTTTCTCATAGAATGCAGTTAGAAAGACGCGGGTTTTTCACAAATTTTTCATTTTTTGTCCAATTTTCAATAAGAGGGAAGTGATATTTCATCAATGTTAACAATAGTGATTGTTTGAACAATTTATTATAATTATAAATAATATTATATTTGAATAATGCTAGAAAGATGCGGAATTTTTTTTAGTTTCTGGCTTTTTGTCCAATTTTCATCTGTAGTGAAGTAATAATAAATTCAAGTTAACAAAATAGTTGTTTAAACAATTTATTATAATTACTAATAATATTATATTTGAATAATGCTGAAAAGATGCGGTTTTTTTTTTATTTTCTGGTTTTTTGTCCACTTTTCATTCGGAGTGAAGTAATAATGAATTCAAGTTAACAAAATAATTGTTTAAACAATTTATTATACTTATTAATAATATTATAATTGAATAATGCTAGAAAGATGCGGTTTTTTTTATTTTCTGGCTTTTTGTTTATTTTTCATTTGGAGTGAAGTAATAATGAATTCAAGTTAACAAAATAATTGTTTAAACAATTTATTTTAATTATTAATATTATTATATTTGAATAATGCTGAAAAAATGCGTTTTTTTGTTTCAATTTCTGATTTTTTGTCCACTTTTCATTCGGAGTGAAGTAATAATGAATTCAATTTAACAAAATAATTGTTTAAACAATTTATTATACTTATTAATAATATTATAATTGAATAATGCTAGAAAGATGCGGGTTTTTTTCTTCAAATTTCTGGCTTTTTGTTTAATTTCCATTTGGAGTGAATTAATAATGAATTCAAGTTAACAAAATAATTGTTTAAACAATTTATTATCATTGTTGATAATATTCTCTTTGCTCAATTGGTAGAATGTTGCGGTTTTTTTCTGAAATTTTCAACTGTTTGTTTATTCTTCATTAGGCGTGACTTAATAATTAATTATATTGAGCAAAAATAATTGTTCAAACAAATTATTATTGTTTATGACTATCTTCATCTATATCAATTGCGCCTGATAGTTTCGGTTTTTCGGCTATGTTTACTTTTCTGTCCTTTTTTCACTTAGTGAGGTAATAATTAATTAAAGTCAACAAAAAAGTTGTTTGAACAATTCAATATTGATTTCTGCCTTTCGTGTAAAATAGATTTTTTTCTTTGAATTAATTTTTTTAAGCATTGTGAAAAGAGCAAGACTAATTCACTTAAAACAACAATACCTTTCGAAAAATCATTTTTGTTGTGGCCGACTTATTACTTGTTCATAAATAAAAAGGCGATGCAAAGTGAAAGATTTTAGAAAAAACCTCCACTTTCTAGCACTTATCTAAGAAAAGTTTGTTATTAACAATATTAAATTGTTTGAACAACTTTTTTGTTGACTTTAATTAATTATTACCTCACTGAGTGAAAAAAGGACATAAAGGTGAAAATTGCTGGAAAACCGCAACTATCAGGCGCAATCGATATACATGAAGATATTCATAAACAATAATAATTTGTTTAAACAATTATTTTTGCTAAATCTAATTAATTATCAAGACACGCCTAATAGAAAATAGACAAACAGTGGAAAATTTCGGAAAAAAACTGTAACATTCTACCAATTAAGCAAAGAGAATACTATCAACAATGATAATAAATTGTTCAAACAATTATTTTGTTAACTTGAATTCATTATCACTTTACTCCATATGAAAATTAAACAAAAAGCCAGAAATTAAAAAAAACGCATCTTTCTAGCATTATTCAAATATAATATTATTAATAATTATAATAAATTGTTCAAACAATTATTGTGTTAACTTGAATTTATTATTACTTCACTCTAAATGAAAATTGGACAAAAAGCCAGAAATTTAAAAAAAACCGCATCTTTCTAGCATTATTCAAATATGATATTATTAATAATTTTCATAAATTGTTTAAACAATTATTTTGTTAACTTAAATTTATTATTACTTTACTACAGATGAAAATTGGACAAAAAGCCAGAAAAAAACCCGCATCTTTCTAGCATTATTCAGATATAATATTATTTTCAATTATAATGAATTGTTTAAACAATCACTATTGTTAACATTGATGAACTATCCCTTCCCTCTTATTGAAAATTGGACAAAAAATGGAATATTTGTGAAAATACCGCGTCTTTCTAACTCCATTCCATGAGAAAATTGCTAAAAACAATAATAAATTGTTTAAACAATTAATGAAAATATATAATATTCGGTATAAAGTCATATTTCATGTATGAAAAACAATTCGCATTAAAAAAAAACCGCAAAAAAATCATAATTAGCGCCAAAAACTCGCAAAAGCCATTTTTTCACTTATGGGGTTTCTTTGGGACCCTATAAAACAGACTTATGGGGGTGATATTTGAAAAGTGATATTTTATTCGTATTCTATGGCTAATTGTGAAGAGAAATGTTGAGTTTCAACTCGATTGAGATAATATTGAGGATTCTGAATAAGATTTACAAAAACGTCTTTTTTTCTTATGGGAAATACATGTTAAACTTCATGGGGCTTGCGCCACCCCTAAATATCATTTTTTTTTTCAAAACAAAAAAAACGCATTTATTTTTGTGCGGATTCGAACAAATTTGAGGGGTGTCCCCATGAAAATTCGAAAAAAAATTTGTTGGACCACCCTAATGAACATCCAATGTCTCTAAATAATTCACTCGTTCTTTAATTACTCTTGGTCTTCTATTGATAATGTGCAGAATATCTTCATCATCATCAGATGATAGAAAATCATCATAAAAGAAATGTTCCATTTTCGAACTGTATACTGAACGCACACTGCAATTCTATAGGTTACGTTTGGTGCTACCATCGGTAATCACGCATTACGTCCGTTAATCAGCCAAAATCGGGCGGTTAAATTAAATGATGATTAAACTCTCTTAACCAGCGTTACGGAAATGGTGGAAAGCAAGGCTCCGATTAAATTACAATAATCGGGGATTAACAACTTAATCGGAGTTGGTGAAATCGGCCCTAAGAAAAGACTGATGGAGAGAAAGAAGAGGTTTAAAGGGACAAAAATCATCATAGAAGATGACCTGACGGAAAGACAATCGGAAGTGCAGAGATGGATAGAGAGGCAAGTATGGGAAGCTAAACAGAAAGGGAAACAGGCCTCTTCAGGTTACATGAGATGGCAAATAGACGGTCAAACATTTGTTTGGGATGAATTGAAAGGAGTGACTGAGAAGCAGAATTTTCGTAGACCAGCATATTAGTGATCTAAGAGTAATTGTATGGAACATTGCGGGAGTAACTAAGATATGGGACACTTGGGATTTTTTGAAGGACTTCGATTTAATAGTACTACAGGAGACTTGGCTCGAGAAGAAGAGAGAAGAAGACGTGTTATCAAAATTAGATAAAAATTTTGTATGGATAACGAAGCCGGCTGTGAGAGTCAACAAGAAAGGTAGGGCGAAGGTAGGGCAATCGATAGGAATAAGAAAAAGTGTGAGTGAAGGGGTTCATGTGTGTGAGTGGGAATATGGTTTAATTTTAAAAGGTGCGAAATTTGAATGCAATGAAAAGATGCTGAACATTGTAACGGTTTATAATAATGTTGGAACTGCGAATGTGATAAGTAAGTTGAATGTTATTGTAGAAGAATCTATGAGAGAAATGGAAAATATTATATTAGTAGGGGACTGGAATGCAAGGATAGGCGAAGAGCAAGGAAGGGTAGATGTGGACGAGAGTGAGAGTGAGCTAGACCAAAATTATTTTGAAAAAAGATCTTCAGAAGATCCAATTTTAAATGCAGAAGGGAAAAAATTGATTAATTTTTGTGAGGACCACGGATTGATAATATTGAACGGAAGGACGAAAGGAGACAGGGAGGGGAAACTAACGTATATCTGTGGAGCTGGGAGTTCGGTTCTGGACTACGTAATTACAAGAGACAATGGGGAGGTTAATGTGATTAAAAAATTGAAAATAGAAGCAAGAGTAGAATCGGACCATCTGCCAGTGACCTTTAAACTTGACATTCAGAGGGGAAAATACGACATGTTTGTTCTTCATAATAATATAGATATCGAGCCAGGAGTAAGAATGATTTGGGAACAGGATAAGGAAGAGGAATTTGAAAAAGCTTTGGAACGTAATTGGGAGGAGCCTGAGGAAGGCAGTAGCTGGGAGGATAGATGGGAAAGAATTATACAGAGCATTAAAAAAGTTGCAGCAGAATTAGGAATGGTTAGGAAGATAGGAAACAACAAAAAAAGTTCAATTAGGAAGGTAAACAATAGTAACTCATTGGAAGAGGAAAGTAAACCTTTAAAACATAAGGTCTGGAAAACATTAAAGAAGTTTCTCAAAACTAAAAGCGACAGGGACAGGGAGGAATTCGTGAAGGAACGGAACAGTCTGAAAAAATTCTTTGCTGAAAAGAAACGAGAGAAAAGGGAAGAAAATTGGGGGAAAGTGGCGGAGAGTAAAAAAATGAGCGAGTTTTGGGGGGCATTAGGTAATTTTAGGCCTAGGAAAAGAAAAAGTGGAAACAAGATCAAAAAGGAGAAGTGGAAATCTCACTTTCAAAAGTTACTAGAGGCAGATAAAATTAGTGAAGCAGAAACCAGAACTCTTGATTTGGCAAGAGACAAAGAGTTAGTTGAAGACCTTAGCAGAATAATGGAGGCAGGGAACGGTGAGAGTTTTTTAGAAGAGGGAGAGGGAGAAGATGACCTAAATAGAGAAATAGATGCAAAGGAAGTAGCGCAATGCATAAAAAAGATGAGAAAGGGGAAATCGCCAGGAGAGGACGGGCTGTCAATATAATTTTTACAAGGTTTACCTACATGCTGGTTTGAAGAAGTCCACAGATGCATAAATGGTATGTGGAAGGAAGGGAGGCTAGGAAGAGGTTGGGAAAAAGCAAGAATCTTCCCTATATTCAAGGGAGGAGACGAAGATGATACTGGTAACTATAGGGGAATAGCACTTTTAGATGTGGGATACAAGGTCTTGGCTAAAATAATGGATGAAAGAATTAGAGGGTGGTTGGAGAAGAAAGGTCTATTTAAAGAAAGTCAGGCAGGATTCAGAAAGGGTAGGGCAACAAGAGATCATATTTTTGCGTTGAACTCGATGATAAACAACAAGTTAAAAAGGGAAGGGGGGAAACTGTACGTAGCTTTTGTAGACTTCAAGAAAGCCTTTGATTTGGTGGACAGAGATACTCTTTTTGCTAAATTGGAAAAGATTGGGATAAAAGGTAGAATGTTGAGAATGATCAAAACTATATACAGGGAAACTAAAAATGAGGTAATCACGGATGAAGGTGTAACCGAGAGCTTTACGACCAACAGGGGGGTCAGGCAAGGGTGCCCACTGAGCCCAACTCTTTTTAACGTGTTTGTAGAAGATTTAGAGGAGGAGTGGGAAAGGAAAAAAGAAGGAGGTACAGTAATAGGAAACACTAAGGTTCATGCATTAAAATTTGCTGACGATCTCAGTCTGGTAGCGGATTTTGCTGACGGCTTAACCGAAATGCTCAGAACTTTAGAAAGATATCTCATTAAAAATAAACTCCAAGTTAATGTAAATAAGACAAAAATCATGATATTTCGGAAAGGAGGGAGGAGAAAGAAAGAGGAAAAATGGAAAATATTTGGAGAAGAACTAGAAGTAGTGGATTGATATAAGTACTTGGGTTTTTGGTTTTCTACAGCGGGGACTTTTAATAAGCATCTACAAACGTCAGCAGGAAAAGCACAGAAAGCTATCAACGCAGCATGGGGGGTGATGAAAAGGGCAAGAATAAATAATTTAGGAAGAAGACTCTACTTGTTAGACACTTTAGAAAAATCAGGGGCCCTATACGGGGTTGAAATATGGGGGTGGGAAAGGTCAGAGGTTATGGAAAAAGTGCAAGGAAGATATATAAAAATGATAATGGGATTAGATAGAAATACGCCAAATTATATTTGGAGAATGGAAGCAGGGAGAAGAAGTCTAGAAATTGAGGCGAGAAGAAGGGCAAGTAGATACATTTTAGACATTTTGAGAATGGGACGAGATAGACTACCTAGGATTTGCCTGATGGAGGAATTAAGAGCGATTGATAATAATAACGCATCCAAATGTGGAGAAGTATTGAGAAAAGCAATGGCCGAAGTAGGAGACGGGGAAACATTACGCTTAATGAGGAATGAAGGAAGTGAAGGCAAAATAAAAGGTAATTTAGAACGAGGGATTATAAGAAAGTCAGAACAAGAAATTCAATCTGATTGGGGAAAAATCGACAAATCCAAATACTGTCAGTTATACAAAAATTACAAAGAGGGATTTCAAAGGGAGAAATACTGGGATTTAAAGAAGGCAAATGGGGAGTTAAAGGAACAGTGGGCAAGACTGAGATGTGGGAACGTAGGTTTGTCAGGAAATAAAGGGTACAGCAATACATTATGTAGATTCTGTGGAGTATCGGAAGAAAATTTGGCTCACATTTGGATTTGCGAAGAAGCAAGAAGAATAATTAAAAGGGACCTGGTCAGGGAGGTTGATTATAGGTTACAAAAAGATCCGCATGACGAAATTGAACAGAAGCTAATAAATATTCTGAAAGAAGAATTGAGCTCTGAGCTCTGCAGATACGGGAAAGAATTCGAAAGAATTGCGAGAGAGAGTGTAATCAAGAATCTAGATGTTGGGGTTGAGTCGGAAGAAAATAATGGTATAGAGGAGTAGCATAGCCTAAGGCCAGGAGAAACTGTAATATAGATATAGAAATATGTGATGATTTAATTGTTATCTGCTCAGGTAAAAATTCTAAGAGAGAAAATATGTATCTTCGTTTTATTTAATTATTTAAGAGGGCAAAAAATATTGTAAAAACTGTAAAAGTATACAATGAAGACAATAAAATATTAAATTAAAACAAAAAAGGATATTAATCCTATTTTTGTGCTTGTCGAAAGGTGTTTGTTTTTTATTCTTGTTTTCTTTAGGAAAAGTAAATTATTTCAAAAATATATTTAGAAGTTTTGAAAAGGTGTTAACATAATTTAAAATTTGAAAAATTTCAAACCATTTTAAACCAAGCGTACACTTTTGAGTACATCGAAAAAAAATTTAGAAGCTTTTTAAAAATTTTGAAAGAATAAAAAAATTTTCTTAAGATGCCTCTGAAACTTTCTACAAATCTCTAAGGTTTTAAGGCAATTTTAAAATTTTAATTTTTCAGTTTCAAAATTATTTATGAATTTTAGAAGTTTTTTTCACAATAATTTTTTCCACAGTATTTTGCAAATCCTGCAGAAGAAAAAAATGACATCAAAATTTTCTAGATTTTTTTTCGACAAATGTGAGATCTTCAAAAATCTTTTTGAATATTCTCCGATATCTTACAAAAATGTATTTATATAACTTCAAAAACAAACTGATAATGCGTGATTCCTTGTTATCAAATCTCGGAATTATTGGAGTTTGTTTAATAAACTCGACAAAAATGATTTTAACATTGATAAAGGGATATCCCATATCTTCCTACATGTTTATAGTTTATAAAAGCGAAACACTGACGCCATATAGGGTATGACTAACGAATCTCCCATTCCGTTTTGTCGTTCACAGTAAGTCCAGCCTAAGCTGCCTTACTATGCAGATGATCCAATAAAGAAAGCTAATTATCATCTCGTGTCTATTATTTAAACAACCGTACCAGGATAGCTCTGCTAATAGGAATGTGGTTTTATCTCCAATTTAAGTGTTCAAAAACGTTTAACAAATTAATAGTTATTTTGAATTTTTATTTTGTATTAAAAATTATTCTAATTGGGGAAAAAATTCATTTTTTTTAACTCTGAACCTTTTCCATAGTTTACCGAAATTGAAAGCCCACGTTTTTGAAATTTTTTGTTTTGTTTTTTTATTTGGTTTCTTTAAAGGTTGAAGCTAATCACTCAGTTATTGGTATAAAAAAATGAGGAAATGTGAGAAGTATTAACCTTTGTTGTGCACTGGGGGTAGGATATACCCCAACGTATTTTCAAACGCGTTTTTCTAATCCGTACAATGCGAATCGGGACCTGTGCTACCGTCTACAAGTAGTCTAGGAATAATATTTCAAGATCCCATACATAGTTTAGCCCGTCCGGCTTTTGTCTGCTCTTGGCAGAGGTGAAAAGTTGACGTTCGGAAATTCTGGGGTGTGAAATACCCCATGTGCACAGTACGTGTAATTTCATGAATAATTTCAACTTTTATTTTGTCGTTTTTTTGGCCTATTAGTGCGTAAATAGTGTGAATAATAGTGGAAGAGAGCTTGTTTTTTTCCTCTTTTGTGAATACATATATTTGTAATGTCTGTAGATGACTTATAATTTGAGAAACCGACCCATTCTAGAGCAGCTACATGTGGTGGACGAAGAATCCAACGGCTTCGATGATGTTGTAGATTGATATTTGTTCCGAAAATCTTGTAATTTTTTTTATATTTGTATAATTTCACATCATTTTGTGTGATAATGACTCAAAAATCTTCCAATAAAACGATTATTTTGAAAATAGACCCATATTTCTTATACCCGTGCAGAAATTTCGCCGTGGCCCCGACCGGGCCCAGACTCGTTCATATCGGGCCCTGATGTGGGAATCGAGTCAGGGCCAGACTCATCATGAAACACGTAGCCACCTCGGAGCCATGTCTAGGGGCCCGATCAAACGCCCGATCTGTCCCCGGTCTGGCCCCTATTATTACTCGAGTCTAGCCACATTATTTACTTTTCTAGTAGGAATTAAAATGCTTCAAAATAATTATAACAGAATATTAAATGAAAAGCCAAATTGATAGGATTGAGCTTTTTTTTAACAACACCTTAAAAATAATTAAAAATGGTTATTTGGACCTCTGCTTCCGATTACCGTCCCAGTCTTTTGTATTCCAGAAGACGTTGCTCATGTGGGACAGCACTTCCTCTTAGGTTGCATTGAATTTGTCAAAATTACATTTCTTCATTTCAATCCACAAACATTATCCCTTACCCCGTCACTGGAGCGATAACATGCATAACTTTAAACGTAGAATCCAAAATATAACCTCAAAATTGCAACTACTTGTTTTACAAAAAAACGCTACCGAGCGAAAAAATATCAAATAATAATTTTTTTGACTAAAATGAGGAAATCGAATGTTTAGGTTAGAACTTGGATCCAGTACAATACAATTAAATATATCACAAAATGTAATAATACTATAAAAAATGTAATACCATAAAAGGCTTGCCTTCGTTGCTTTCGTTTTCATCGCGTAAATACGGAATTTTGCTGATGGCACGATGTTTGCGAACAAGCGGTGTGCTCCTCAATTTTTGCATTTATTATAATTGTTTTAAGAATATATTATACGGTCGAACACTCCCAGAACATTTTCAACACAACACCACGAAGGAAAACAAAAATTAAGGTTATGTTCGCGATTATATTACATCTAGCGCATATGGCTTAAGATGGCGCTGCGAAGAGGCTATATGACGTCACAGTACATAGCCCGGTCTGGTACGAGTCAGGGCCACAGAATTCTTCCTATCAGGATCAGATAGTACACATCAGATCAGGCCCTAGTCGGTAATCGGCAATATATATGGCGATTTCTGCACGGGTAATAATCAATACTTTCATTTTTGTTAAAATCGCGTGAATTCATATAGAAAAATAAATATTCTTTTTTCAACTCCGCCATAAACTAGTATTTTTTTTTAAAAGTGTGGTACTTCAAGAAAATAATCCCGCAAAATTTATTCAAAAATATTAAAAGTTGAAATTTGTATGCATTTTTCAGTGAAAAAGTCAATTTTTCGGTTTCTTTTTTCGTTAACATCATTTATAATTTTTGTACGTTACAAAATGTTAATGCCATCTATTAGGCCTTATCTTAAAAGCTTTAAGCAATGGCCAGCAATTTTGTTTGAGTCAAAATAACGAATTGTACGTCTGCAATAAACGTTTGAAGTGACTGGGGTATGACATACCCCCTGTGCATAATATGTAATTTCAAAGAGGTGTGCACAACAAAGGTTAAAAGTTAAAAGAAAATTAGACACTTTTTAAATTAATTTATTTAATTTTAATTTTAATCAATTTATTTACTTAATTTAAGTTGAATTAAAGACCATTTAATTAGATAATATAACAATTTTTCAAGAAAGCAGTTTTAAAGAACTGCTCTTCTATTTTTATTTCATTATTTGTTTGGGGAAGTATATTTCTCGGAAAGTCTCCGCCGGTTCTACGAAGTAGAGGCGTAGAGTTGACAAGAATTGACGATTCCCCTCCGCCCTACCGAATGTCATTTCGCTATATCGCGCTAATTCAAAACAAAACCACACTTTGACTTCTAATGTTGTCAAGGAAGGACGGCTTTTAAATTTTTATTTTCGAGCTATTCTCTGGTTCTTATCATCATCTTTAAGGTTAATTTATAAATAATCGTATTAACTGATCAGCATAATTGTGTAATTTTTACATTCTCATCATAATCAGATGGTATTATAATATCAAGGTCTAAGGCTTCATGTCTCTGTTTGTTAAATTTTTTAAGAAAAATTTTAGAAACACAATATCATCAAGTCAATCTGTGCAAAAATTCTATTTTTGAACAAAAAGGCTCAGAAACATTATGAATCCAAAAAGCAGTTATTTTGAAAAAACATATTCGAAAAGTTCAAAATATGCAAAAAGAATTGCATAGAAAGGCCTCAAAATATGTTTCCAAACAACGTTTTGATCGGCTCGTTAGAGACAAGTATATAACAAGATGAAAAAAGAGGGAGAGAATTGGAAAAGAGACAACCAAGCCATCCTCACCCTCATTTCCTTTCTCTTTCTCCGTCTTTTTTATACTACTTTTGGAACCAACATGTTTCGAGATTATTTAAATCTCCTCATCAGGGTATATTTTAATAGGATACTACGAAAAATTATTTCTATCATATGCTTTATATTAATAATGTATGTTTATATGAGACTGAAATTTCTTATCGTACTGTTATTTACCTTATTTTTCATTATTTAATTTTTGGATGAAAATTTAACTTTCAATTTTCGGTTTATGTGTCAATCCTTAATATTTCAAAATCATTTTTGTACTTCAATACTTTTTTTAATTTCCAATTAACTAAAAAATTGAATTAACATTAATTTCCAATGGTTCATATAAAAATTCGATAAAAATATCATCAAGTCAATCTGTGCAAAAATTCTATTTTTGAACAAAAAGGCTCAGAAACATTATGAATCCAAAAAGTAGTTATTTTGAAAAAACATATTCGAAAAGTTCAAAATATGCAAAAAGAATTGCATAGAAAGGCCTAAAAATATGTTTCCAAACAACGTTTTGATCGGCTCGTTAGAGACAAGTATATAACAAGATGAAAAAAGAGGGAGAGAATTGGAAAAGAGACAAACAAGCCATCCTCACCCTCATTTCCTTTCTCTTTCTCTGTCTTTTTATTCCATCAAATGTCGACGTTTTGAGGCCCCCTGAATGAGAAAAAATAGTTTTTACGTCGGTGTCTGTCTGTCTGTCGTCGTTGTCGTCGTCGTCTGTATACCGGATAACTTTTGAAAGACTGATCGGATTGGATTGTGCTTTTGCACACAGTTTCAGAGACCAAAAAGAAAGATCGAGTTCGTTAACCAGCTATTTTCGATGGAAATTCAGAAAGTTAAAACATTTTCAAAAATTTTTAGACTATTTTTTTCAAAATTCAGAAATTCCATGGATGGCTATCCATAGCAGTCAGAAATTCAAACAATTTACCCCTGAAACTTTTTCCGATAAAAAGAAAATTGTCAGAGTTATAGCATTTCCAAAATCCCCCCAAAAAAACAAAAATTTACATTTTGAGCGAAACAAAGCACAATATGAAAAAAAGTCATGAGACGAAAAACGTTACTTTCTGAAAGCCCTACAAGAATGTCATGACAACTTTTTGATAATCCTTGAAAAAATTGAAAGTTCAAATTTTGATCGCACAAAAAATAATGAATTATTACATTCTCATCATAATGAGAAGGTATTGATTTTATGTGAAAAATTTCTTTCGTGTATTCCATGTAACGTCGACGTTTTGAGCCCCCCTGAATGAGAAAACATAGTTTTTACGTCAGTGTATGTCTGTCTGTCGTTGTCGTCGTCGTCTGTATAACGGATAACTTTTGAAAGAATGATCGAATTGGATTGTGATTTCGCACACAGTTTCAGGGTCTAAAAAGAAAGATCGAGTTCGTTAACCAGCTATTTCGGATAGAAATTCAAAAAGTTAGAGCATTTTCAAAATTTTTAGACCATTTTTCTAAAAATTAAGAAATTCTATGGACGGATATCCATAGTTCTAAAAAATTCAAACAATTTATTTTGAATGTCATTTTTCGATAAAATGAAAATTTACAGAGTTACAGCATTTTCAAAATCCAAAACAAGAAACGAAAATTAACATTTTCGGCCAAACAACGCACGATACGAAAAAATGTCATTAAGAGAAAAATGTTTCTTTTTGCACGTCAAACTATGCAAGATACGACAAATGGTGATATATATACAGGGTGTCCCAGACTTAAGTGTCCAGACTTATATAGCCGTATAAAAATAAGAAAAATAAATAGAAATTTCCTTTTCCAAAAATCAGTTGAAGGTTTAGTTTTTTAGTTATAAAATATTTAAGCTGGTCCAATCAGGAGCGCCGTATAAACAGCCGTGTGTGCGTGAGCGGGATTGCAACGTAGTGTTCTCCCGTCGCTAACCCAACCTCTGCACTCGCTGAGGTAACCGTAACACTGCGTTGAAATCCCGTTCACGCACACATGGCTATTTATACGGGGCTCCTGATTGGTACAGCTTAAATATTTTATAACTAAAAAACTAAAACTTCAACCGATTTTTGGAAACGGAATTTTTTATTTATTTTTTTTATTTTTATACGGCTATATAAGTCCGGACACTTGAGTCTGGGACACCCTGTATATATATATATATATATATATATCGTATGAAAAAAAGAGTTTTTGGTTCCTTACCTAGAGCTAGGTCGGGAACTGGCAGCTCGGAAAATAGGAACTCCTATCTAATTCAACGCTGCTGAAGGTCGCTGTCCTTCTCAGCATAAAACATCAACCAATTGCGAATCTCTCGGTTTCCATTCCTTGCCCCCCTCCCCCCCGTGATCCTTAGGTAAGACAACTACGAGAAACTACGCACGTAAAAAAACTAGATATTCTATGTGTATCAGAGACAAAGAAAAAGGGTTGCGAAAGTGGAAACATAGAGAACAGGGTGTTGAAAGGCTGTTTTGAAATATGGTCAGGAGTAGATAGCGAATCACATTGTAGTCGATTTGATTATGAATGAAGAAGCAAGACAGCATCTCAAAGATCAAGGATCAAAAGATGTCAAAGACGCCTTCCAGAACACTTTAAATGATATACAATAAGTACTTGCGATCATGGTGAAAGAATCATTCTGCTAGGAGATGTGAACGGATGGGTCGGTGTCCAACGTCAGAGTACAGATACAGAAAGCAGGCACGGACTGGCCATCTGGAATTTGGGAGATTTCCCGGTGGGCCGCGAGCCTGGAGGGCCGCCGAGGGCATACCCAGGGCCGCCTTTAGTACAGGGGCCACCCGGGCCATGGCCCTAGGACCATGACCGTAGCTAAGGGGGGGGCATTGTGGGGCAATGCCCTACCTTAAAATACCAATGCCCTACCTTAAAAAATACAATTGTCCAGATCAGATCAAGTACATTTTTTACTTCCGCCCTACCTTTAACTACCGATGCCCTACCTTTAACCACCGATGCCCTACCTTAAGTTCAATTCTAGCTACGGCCCTGCCTAGGACCCTCACCGATTACGGGCCCCCAGTAATGCGAAAACAATTGAAAATTTGCCATGCACACGCTTGTCCATCGGCTTATCTAAAGCATGCTACGTGAATACTTTCAAGGTTATATTTTGCGTTGTCCTGGCAATTTCTACTGCGCCATATAGTTATTGCAAGAAAAACAAGGATGATTCATCGCTTCCGGTGTACAGATGAAATTTGATACGCAGTTCAAGATTATTTCTTATCTGAAGAATGTCGCGTAAATACTTTCAAGGTTATATTTTGCATTGTCCTGGCAATTTCTACTGCGCCATATAGTTATTGCAAGAAAAATAAGGATGATTCATCGCTTCCGGTGAACAGATGAAATTTGATACGCAGAGCTATGCATGGCATCCTGTTTTGTCTATCAATTCGATTTATTGCTTCCTTACAGATATCATATTCAACTAAAAATTCCTGTCTTTATTCAGCGAGCAAATAATCAGTGAGAAACATTCTTAGGCAGTCTAGAACCTTCTATAACTCAAACTATACTGCGTAATTTCTGAAATAGAATTTTAGTAAACAAGTTCAAGGTTATTTCAATGACTCATTACATTTTGCGTTGCAAAAATTATATCCCAAACGAGTCGTAGATAATGTAGAATCTTCCAGAACTATGATGCAATACTTCAAATTATACCACGCAATTTCTCGAACGATTGCGTCATATGATGCAATAGTTCAAATTATACTAAGAAACATTCTTAGGCAGTCTAGAATCTTCTATAACTCAAATTATACTGCGTAATTTCTTAAAAATAGCATTTTGATAAACAAGTTCAAGGTTATTTCAATGACTCATTACATTTTGCGTTGCAAAAATTATATCCCAAACGTGTCGTATATAATGTAGAATCTTCCAGAACTATGATGCAATACTTTAAATTATACCACGCAATTTCTGGAAAGATTGCGTCATATGATGCAATACTTCAAATTATACTAAGAAACATTCTTAGGCAGTCTGGAACCTTCTATAACTCAAATTATACTGCGTAATTTCTGAAATAGCATTTTGATAAACAAGTTCAAGGTTTTTTTTTTCAATGACTCATTACATTTTGCGTTGCAAAAATTATATATTCCAAACGAGTCGTATATAATGTAGAATCTTCCAGAACTTTGTTGCATCATATGATGCAATATCTGGCAACATTGCGCAAGTCTCCAGAAATATGGTGGAGGGGGTAAGCGTCTATAAAAGGAGGCCAGCTCTTCTTATAATGTAGAACGTTCTAGAACTCAAGGATAAATAAAGGAAGATACAAAAATTAGAATTAAAAATTATTCCAAACCAATTGAATAATAATATAGGTAAGAAAATGTCTAAAGCATCCCTTAGAGTAGGTCATATATTAGGGATTCTTATCGCTTTATTCAGGCATCAAGTAGCGAGCAAGGACTAGAGAGATAACGTCCAGACTTGATTTAGACGTTTTGATTTCAGAAGCAGCATTCATGCATCGACAGTCTCAAGCTGCACACATTTCATTAGACTCTGCTTTCGTTCTCAGGAGATCACTTCTTTCTTACAGCTTGCAAAAGTTCGCTTTCTTAATCGAACCGCAAAGTTTGAATATCATTCTTTTGCCATATGCTAGGTCCAGTCAACCTATCGACGTGTTACATGAAATAAGATACTGCAAACAATTTCGAGACTCAAGAGAGAGAGAGATAATACAGCGTGCATTTTATTCCAGGCTTTTTCACACGTGCTTTAACTTATTTATATTAAGAGTGCACTGGCCATCACTTATCGCTTCTTAACAAATACATGACATGACGTCACATGCATTTTTATTCACAGATATATGATCGTTTTTCAGCATCTTTTTCATCTTTTATTTAGAAAGGACACTTTTGCCTATTACATGTTGAACATTTAAATTTATAAAAATATGCTAAAATACAAAAAAAATATTAAAAAATTTCCAATCATCCTCTAAAGCTACTGTATAATATAGTTGATAGAAATCGAGGATGATTTTATTGCTTTCTGTTTAAATAATTTAATTCAAAGGCCAAACATTTTTCATCAACAAGTTCAAGGTTATTCTAATGTCTCATTACATCATATGATGCGATGTCTGGCAACATTGTCGAAAAGTCACCAGAAATTTAGTAGAGGGGGTAAGCGTATATGATGAAATATCTGACAACATTGCGCAAAAAGTCTTCTGAAATTTGGTAGATGGAGGTGAGCGTATATAAAAAGAGCTATTTAGTTTCTAGAATATTCTTGATGTGTTTTAAACGTTTCGATTTTTTAGAAAACATTTGATGCACTGACCATCTAAGTCTTCATACATTTCATTAATCTCTGCTTTTGTTCTCTAGAGACCACTTCTTTTTATTGATCATAAAAGTTTGATTCCTTAATCAACCCACAACGTTTGATAATCATTCCTTTACCATATGCTAGGTCCGTCAACCTATCGAAAATTTAAAATAAATATAAAAAATCAGCTAAATACAAAATTAATATAATAGAATATTTAGAAATTTTTCAATCATCCACTAAAGCTACTGTTTTAGTATACTGATACTGAGGGATACTGAGGCACTTTAGCTTCTAGAACATTCTCGAGGGTCCTGGTGACGTCATCATGCATTCCTATCTTACTAACATTGATACACGAGATGTACTGGACCAGGGGGACTGAACCATGTTTACAAGAGGGCTATTGAGCCAAATTTATGTATTTCGATACGGGATACTGAATCACTAATACAAAAGGGATACTGAACCATTTTTTACAAGAGGGTTAATGAGTCACTTTTCCAAGAGGAAGATGCGTCTCTACTTTAACGACATTGTAGCACAAAATAATATTGCACAATTGTAAGTGCCAAATTTGTCTCAGCGGTTTTTCTAGAAAATGTTTCAAAAACATTCTACATGTAGTTTGATAATAATAATAATCTGAGGATATATAATAATGCATAATTATTTAATGTGTATTAGGGTTATTGGAAGAGCTTGCTCAATTGACACTACTGAAAGACAGTTGAATTAAAGTATTTATTAAAAGAACAGTGGTTTTTTCGATAATGGCTTTTCAGTGAAAATTGTATAATCAATGCAATAGCATTCATATTTAAAAATATTGCGAACATCAAAGGAAGTTTAATAGCAGAGATGGTAATACGTATATGTATAGTGGAGAATTCTGATTTATGAATACAAATGCATATATTGCTTTCTACGAAAGAAAAAGGAGAAGGAACTCATTTTAAACAAATATTTTACTCGTATTATATCACAAGTAAAAAAAAAAAGATGAATACACCATAGCAAATTATGAATCCAACCAAGGCAAAGAAGCATCCAAATAAGTGCTGGAACGAGAGCTGTTATGTCTGTAATAATGTGAACATTGATTACATTACAACAGAAAAAAAACGAAGTTTTTCTTTTTCGAAAAGCTAACATTTATGACATCACCTAATTGGTTTGAGCATAAACATCTATGGTTCAAATAAAGAAAAAGCAATTTGAAGAAAGTCCACGAAACACCTTCTTATGATGAAGAAAGGATAGATAATAATATGAGTGAAGCATGTGCAAAAGAGAACGATGTGATGTAATTGATTCATAAGCTCTAGAATAAATTAATTTTTATATTCTAAAAAATCATCTCATAATAAAGTGACAGCAAGGTATGAACCATGTGCGTATGTAGGCTAGAGAGAGAGAGAGAGAGAGAGAGAGAGAGAGAGAGCTATGTATTAAAAAAAATTTTTATCTAAAAAAAAAATATTTCGTACATTTGCAAGATTTTAGAAAGCTTTGCGAATGAGCGACTCAAAACCAATAATAAATCTTACAGCATGAATCTGTAAATGAATCAAACCATATACAAATGTTTGCATGAATCTTGAAAAAGACCAACAGATTCTTAAGAGATCTTATTACATCCAGTGGATCACAGTGAGAGATTTACAATCTTACCATATGGTTCAGATGCCAAATAAACTATTATTAATTAATACCTGGTAGCCTCGTAATAATTTTTAATAATATTATAGTAAACTGTAAGAAACGTTGAAATCATCTTTCGCATAATAGAGTAATCTGCTAAAAAGATTCAATTTACTTACTTGAAACATTGAAATAAAGTACCAGGAATTATGAAATAAATTCAGTAATATTAAAATCTAATGCAAGAATACTGTGAATCAAAGATTAAAAAAATAATGCAATGTTCCAGTGATAACATGAACATCTACTTTCTGGAACTCTTAAATCAACATTTAGTGATATAGAAATTTAATTAAATAATACTAAAAATGCTGAATGAAGTACTGATTACGTATATTGAAATCTGCTATTATATATAAGAGCTGCAAATCTTGTTTTTCTTAGAACCAACATTTTTTTTTAAATTGCAGTTAAATAAATCCATTTAAAGTGGCAAGAATTTCTGGTTAACAGAATAATGGATATACAATTGATTCAACTGTTTCAACTTAGTAAATAAAACTTTGTTTCACTAAAACGGAAACCTGGGGTTAGCATAGATTATCATAGAGTGCGCCACCATCGGATACACTGCTTTTTCTTGTAGTTGTAATCACCTTTTCACTGTTGAATCTTGAGTTATCCTAAATCAAGTTGAATAAACTATTAAAATGTATGTGGAAGAATACAGGATGAGAAGCATGAAGATGATGTGGATACGATAAAGAATAGAGAGTGAGGAGGATGAGGAGGAGGATACGAAAAATATGACAATTAAGTCAAGTAGGTACTGAAAATATTAGATTCAATGATTATATACACTGTGAAAAATGTTTGGAATTCTCCAACACTTCTACAATACAAGCGTTAGGCAAAATTGCAAACACTGTATTGGAATGCCGAAATCGCAATATATGTATTGTAGCGTTTATAAATCGAAAATTGTGCGCATGCGCCTCATCCTACCAATGTATCGCTGCATGATCCGTTGCATTTGAAAACTACAAAATTATGTATTATAGCGTTACCCAACATTTCGGAAATAAACTTCCAATAAATTTAGTGGAAGTTTTATGTGGGAATTTTTAACAGTGCACTCTAAATCGTCTGTCAGAGAGTTTAAGAGCTGTGTTGAGCTTCTTACACTTTCTTCTTGAAAAATGTGTGTGTGTGTGTGTATATATATGTATGGCATTTGAATGTAAAATGAAGGAGCACATCACCTTCCAAATAACAAAAAAACTAAGGAAACTGTAGGTATAAATGCCTTGTTCCTGCATACTATATGTATCGCCACTCTCGGTGATGCCCTCTGCGTTGAGCTTGATAAATCGCCATCCTCATATAATATTTGACTTTTATGTCAAAATCATTAATATTTAAATCTGCTTTTATATGACAAATGTAAATTATTATTTTCTTAGAACCAACATTTAATTGTGGTTAAATAAATTCAGTTAAACAGAATCATGAACATACTGTTGATTCATCTATGTCAACTTAGTAAACGAAAACTTAGTTTCATCAGCAAGGGTTCTTGGGTTAATAAAGATTATGATAGAGTGCACCACTATCGGATACACTGCTTTTCTTATAGTTGTAATCACGTTTCTCCTGCTGAATCTTGAAATTATCCTTAATTGAATAAACTATAAAAGAGTGGAAGAAGGGACGGAATTGAGGAGGAGGGTAGAGAAGGAGGAGTGGTTATGATAATGATGTACTTAAGACAAGTAGGGACTGAAAATATTAGATTCAATGATTAAAGATGCATTAATCTTCTATTAGATGTTTTTATAAGCTGGTTTCCTAAAAAACTACAATGAATTCAGGTGAGATAATAAAGAACAACACATACATTTCAAATTAGATTCATTTATTCAACCTATTTCATTACAATAATAATAATAATAATAATAATAATAATAATAGCGTAGGGATGTGGCGACCCCATCGCCCGAGAGCTCCTGCTCTTGCAGTCAGCCGCGTTGCTTTGGGCTAACTCCCCAATGCAACGAATTATGCGGTTACGACACAAGTATCGCGCAGTGCCACCCACAATAGGCCTCTCTCGGATGGAGGCCATGGTTCAGTTGGGAGTGGCAATAGGAACGAACCGAGGCGACGACCAGGCAATGACCCCGGACAAACGCGAGAACATCGATTTAAATGGTCGGACCAACTCAGGAGGGACCTTCTTACCTGTTGGCAAAGAAGCTCACCGGCGCGGAGAGGATTCATGAAGAGGTTGCATGACCGTTGGGGCAATATGCACCCGGAATATGCTCATAAAACGCCTCAGTATTTGAGAGATCAGGTATCCTTCTTGCGAAAAAACGGATATGAAGCTGTTTATCAACAGGAAGAGGAGCAACATCCTCCAGCGAACATTCCACCCGTTCCAGCAAGACCACCTTTGCAGATAGCCGATAATGTCAACATGAGAAGTACGAGATCTATCCACCAAAAAGTCTTCCTCAGGATGGACAAATTAGCTGAAGCTAATACTGCTCTCCGCGATTTGCTCCCCGAAGATGTTAATCTCTGGAATCTGAACTGTGTAGTTTACGAGAAGGCGGTCTCCCTGCTTAGCGACGATAGAAGTAACGAAACTTCGGTACGTCTGAGTAAGACACGCGAGCGTATTGCACAGCTTCAGTTCAAAATTGAAACGGCGAGACGGCATGCATCAAATGTTCAGTGCGTGATTAGCTACATAACAGCAAATAAAAAGTTCACTCCAAAAGTTAGGGCACTTGCTCGAAACTTGAGGAAAGCAAATCACACGCTGAACAAGTGTAAACTGTCGACCATCAAGCAGCACTGGACGCAAAAAGTAAGACCTCTTTCAACAGCGAAACAGCGCCTTGAACGGCGAGTTAAGTGGATTCAGGAAAATTCCACCTTTTCTACTAATCCTTCCCGTCTGTTTAATAAAGCGTCATGTGTAGTTAAAAATCCGCCTAGTCGAGAAGAGATTCAAATCTTCTGGGAGCAAGTATATGGAGATACTTATCAGCTAAATGAAGACGCTTCCGATATATCACTCTTTCGTAACTTTTGCCAAAGGCAAAGGTTACAAGATCCAGAGGAAGAGTGTCCACTAATTACTGCTGAAGAAGTGAAGAAAGTTATCGCTAGAACTAAGAACTTTTCGGCGCCAGGGCCAGATAAAATCAACAACTTTTGGTGGAAGAAGTTTACTTCTACGCACCAACATCTAGCTCGTATATTTACTACTTTCTTAAACGGAGAACAACCCGTCCCGCAGGGGCTAGTGGAAGGACGCACGGTATTGATCCCTAAGGCCGGAGATTTGTCATGTCCAAAGAACTACAGGCCCATAGCTTGTTTAAACACCAGCTACAAGCTATTCACTGGCATCCTCAAAGAGAGGATATTGACATCTATCGAGCCGGTATGGAGTGGAATAGTCGAACAACGTGGATGCAAGAGAGGGCTGGCAGGTTGCAGGGAGAACCTGTCAATAGACAGGTGTATTACCCAGGACTCGATCAGGTATCGACGCAATC
>CAKNXH010083921.1:0-18323 GCA_932178445.1 Andricus quercusramuli
GAAAAAAACTCGTGTTCATTGTTCAACATTTTTTTATAGATTTTACATAAAATCTTATATGATTTGGAAACGTGCATGATTTACAGAAGTTTCTTTATTACATCGAGAAAATTCCAGTAAATTCAATATGAATTTATTTAAAATTTATTATGAATTTTTATTATCGGATACAAATATTTCTTAATGTAACGAATACACAAGTATCGACATGTAAATATGACGCATGTATTTTTCAAGTACTTCGCGCCAATTGAAATCAATACTAGACTTGGAGTAACATAATACTTTTAAAAATATATGTATATATTATATAAATAACGGAATGAGAACTTGCGTCGTAAAAAAATATTAAGCACGGTCACGTGACGTAACTCGGTTTATTGTCAACATAAATAATACAATAGTCAGTTGCAAATTGCCAGGGTGGCCACGCAACCCAGAAACAAATATTTCAAAACCCGAGAGATTTCCCGTAATTCGCGCGTTTTCTAAGTTCCGAACGTTTCCAATTATAAAGCATACACTTTTCAAAGTGTTTACAATATTTAAAATTTAAAGGTTCACAATATTTGAGATTTTGTAATTTCGAACGGTGAAAATGATTTTTTTGTTGACAGAAATCACGTTTTGTAGTAAGAAAAAAAGTCTATCCAGACCACATTCTTTTTCGAAGTTTTAGGAAATAATTTAAAAAATAAAATTTAATCTTTGGAAATTTTCTTTAAACACTTATTTTTCCAAATATTTTTAAGAAATTTTTTTTATCATCAAACCTTTCAACATTCTTAAAAATTTTCTTTATTTTCGAAATCTGCACATTACATTTTGTATATCACAGTGCTAGACACCTTTGTTCCATTGATTATTATTATTATTATTAAATATATTATTCAGATAACCTTACATTTCTCATAAACGTAAAAACTTTCGAACTTTTTTCTAATGGAAAAAATTAGAGCTCCATCCAATCATGTACACGGGTTTCCCGACAACATTAGTTTCGATATATTAATCAAAAATGGCCCCATGCCCTTTTTAATAATTGCATAGAATTTTTAAAGATATTACAGATGTGATAATGGGTTATGGGATTTTACTCGATTTTTTGCGGTATCACTAGGGATTTCAAATGATTTGAAGGATTTAAAGTCGTTTTTGGATATCTTAAAAGGTTCCATACTATTTAACGAGATTCAAACACTTTTAAGGGTTTTTAAAGGATGTCATAGGGTTTCAGAAAATTGCAAAGGATTTGAAAAAGGTATTCGGGATATCAATGATATTTGAAAAATTTCAACGGCTTTGTAGATAACTTGAGGGACTAAATGAAATTAGATGCAATTTCAAAGGTCGTCTAGGGATTTCTAACGATTTGACCAGTATTAAGGGATTAATAGGATTTTAAAAGAAGTGATCAAATTTTCAGGGCTTTCTACAGATTCTAAAAAGGAGTTCAAGGGATTTAAACAAATTGACCAATTTTTCAGGAATTTCTGAAGATCTCAACAGATTTTAGGGTTTCTTAAAGGGTTTCAGGGCTGCTGCAGGTCAGGGTATTTTCGATTATACGTGAAAGAAAAATTTATAACTCTCAGGGAAAATTGAAAATAGGGCAAATAAGCCAGGAAAGTTCGAAATTAGGATTTTCTAGCAACCCTGAATTTCAAAGTTTCGAGAAGTTTAAAAGATTCGAAAGAATTCCACGTGATTTTCTGGGAGATGTTACCAGATTGCAAAAATAGTTAACGGCTCGCTGCAATATTAAAAAAAAAAAATTATAGGACACTATTTTCCGATTGCTTTAAAAAATGCACACTACTGTGGGGATGTCCGTAAGTAACGTAGTTTTTTTCTGAAATTTTGAACAACGTGCTTCTTTTTTAGGGTCCCTAAATTTAGACCGTCCCCCCTATCTTACAGTCGGTCACATAAGAGCGTAGTCATTGTTATTACTAAAGAAACGTACTCAGGGTGTCTAGCGGACCGGGAAACCGGGAAAAACTCTGGAATTTTATTGGACCGTGAAAAAACCGGGAAAACCCCGGGAATTTTTTGTATTTGATCGAAAAATCGACTTTTTTCTACTTAATTTTCTTTTTATTCCATTTCCACTTTATCTACAGTCGCAAAGTTCCTTCTTATGCTTATCCTAAGTACCTATTTATGTAATTTTTGACATTCTCATCCTAATGCGAAGGTAAAATTTGTCTTAGTCGGGTTTCATCAAATCTCCACGTTTTAAGACCCACTAAGTCAGAAAAAAACGATTTTTACGAAGGTAAAATCTGTCTGTAGTCTGAAATCTGTCTGCAGTCTGTACACACTTTTTTAAGACCTAAAAGAAAAAGACAAGTTCGTCAGTCAACTATTTTGGATCAAAATTCAAAAAGTTATAGCATTTTCAAACTTTTTGAGACAATTTTTTTAAGTTTTGAAAATTCTATGTACCTACAAGATTATCATAACAACTTTCTGAGTTTTCTTAAAAAAATCGAACATTCAAATTGTGTGCTCGAGCAGCGAGCAGATTTTTTCTATGTATATTATGTTGAAATTTCTATTTCTATGTACACATGGACTTCAAAAAAATCACAAAAAGACATCTAAAACTTGGTCGGGGAAAAAATATTTGACCGGGAAAAAATCGGGAATTTCAAATTGCCTGATCACTTGACACCCTGGTACTAAACTGAACAATTCCACCAAATATTATTTCATTGAATCATGAAACTTGAATGCAAATACATTTAATAACTGGTCCAATCCCCGTTAGCTTCAATAATGGCCTGGCACCTTCGAGGCATGCTTTGGACTAGATTTTCCGCATATTCCTTGGGAAGCGACCTCCAAATTTTGCGAATTCGGCGAACTAGCTGGTTCAAATTGCAGGGTCTGTTTTTTCAAAGCTTCATCTTGATAATAGCCCAAACGTAAAGATGATTCGTCGGAGAATATGACGTTTTCCCAGTCGCGGTCCAAATTTTGTTCTGCCCAGTAAAGTCGTTTTTGGACGTGTTTTTCGCTCAGCATTGGTTTCTCCAATGTGCTCCGAAATTTCAAATCATTTGCCATCAAATGTCTACGAATGGTTTTGTGGGATATTCGTAATCCTTTTTTAGACAATAATCGCGCACCTTCTCGCAAAGTTAACGACGGATTTTTCGAAAACATGGTTAAAATAATTTTTTCACCTTTTTCGGAGATCTTGCCGAAAGAGCCGCGATCGGGAAAGTCATCGACGTTTTTATATTGCTTATAACGGTTTACCCATTTGCTCACAAACTGTTTTGACTTTTGCATATATTTAGCAGTAGCCACCTGAGTCATTTTGGGTCCCTCGGGATGCAAACATAAAAAAAACTGCCTCGAAGCGAGAGGCATAAGCTGCACTCATTTTGATAAACAATGCAAAACTGACTTTAAATAAAGAAAATATGATTGAATCATACAAAGTATTAACGATTATGCTTCCCTCCAAGGGATGACATAAAAAATTTGGGCCTTCTATTTACCATTCGATGGTAATCGTGACTACGCTCTTATGTGACCAACTGTACGTAATTTTTGACGCCTACTTTTTTTCGTGAATTTATTTAGATGTCATCCAAAAATAACGTAAGACGACTTAGGTTGAGGGGAGGTTTTTGGTAAAATCTTACTGTTTCTTATACAGTAGTTCAACTTTCAACCAAGTGTGTAATTGAATTTTTGAACCCAAAAAATGTAATAGTTGATATTTTAACCACGAACAGATTTTCATTTTAAACCAAAAAGTTGCATTTTGAGAAAAGAAGAATAAATTTCTACCGAAGGAAATGAATTTTCAAATAAAATGAAAACTAATTTTCAACCATAAAAGATTTTTCAGTCAATAAATAAAAAAATTGCATCCAAAAATGGAATAGTTCAATTTTCATTTTAAAATAATAATTTCTAATTTGTAAAATGAATTTTCTATAACAGAGTTGAGTTTTCAACTGGTAAATATGAATTTTGAACAAAAAAGTTAAGTTTGAAACCAAATAGTTAAATTTTTACTTTAAAAAACAATTTTTAACTTGATAAGATGAATTTTCAACAACAAATATAATAGTTGATATTTCAGCTAAAAAAGATTTTAATTTAAAATAAAATATAGTTCAATTTAACCAATAAAGACGAATTTTCTAAATAGACTTGAATAATCAACTAGAACAAATTTATTTTCTGCCAAAGACGAATTTTCAACATAATACATCAATTTTTAACAAGATAGTTAAATTTTTTACTGAAAATGATAAATTTTCACCCAAAAATGAAATAGGTCAATTTTCATTTTAAAAAAAATCAGTTTGAATTTGCAAAACGTATTTTCTACAAAAAAGTTGCATTTTTAGTTAAAAATATTCATTTTAAATCTAAAAAGTTGAATTTTTAATAAAAGATTTGGATCCTCGATTAAAAAAGATTAATTTTCAACCTAACAGTTGCATGATTACCCCAAAAAATTGATTTTCTACAAAAAAAGATGAATTTTGAACAAAATACATAAACTTTTAATGAGATAGTCGTATTGTAAACCAAGAGGATTAATTTTCTACAGAAAGACGAATTTTCAACAAAAACATGGGTTTTTAATTTAAAAACGAATTTTCTACAATACAATGTAATTTTCAACCAGAAAATATGAATATTCAACAAAAAAGTTAATTTGCAACCAGTTGAATTTTCAACAAAAAATGTAGTAGTTGATATTTCAACAAAAAAATGTAATTAAAAGTCTGAAACAGGTCAATTTAACCAATAAAGGGGAATTTTCAACCAAATAATTGAACTGTTAAACAACAAAAAAGTCCACCAAGAAAGACGAATTTTCAAAAATATATATAAATTTTTAATAAGATTTATTACATTTTCAACCAAAATTATTAATTTTCTACCAAAAAAAAAAAAACGGATTTCCTACAAAACAGTTGAATTTTCAGCCGCAAAATATCAATTTTCAATAAGAAAGTTAATTTTCAACCACAAATTCAATTTAACCAATAAATACGAAGTTTCAACGAAAGACTTGAATCCTCAACTGAAACAGATTGATTTTCAACGAAACAGTTGCATTGTTAACTAAAAAAATGATTTTCTCCCAAAAAATACGAGTTTTTACAAAATACGTAAATTTTCTACTAAAAATTATACATTTTCAACTAAAGCTGAAATAGTTAATTAACCAAAAACTAAACGAATTTCCAACAAAATATTTGAATTTTCAATTTAAAAAATGAATTTTTAACTAAAATAATGAATCTCCAACAAAAAAATTGAATTTTCAACAAAGTAGTTCAACTTTCGACCAAATAGTTGAATCTTCAACCAGATTGTTAAATTTTAGAACCTGAAATGCGGATTTTTTACAAAAAAGTTAATTTTCATCCCATAACAGATTAATTTTTAACCAAACAAGATTAAATTTCTACAAATATAAATGAATTTTTAAACAAAATAGTTAAATTTTTTAGTCAAGGAAAAAAAATTTCCAATCTAATTGTTGAGCTTTTCACCAATCTTTATTATGGGATACAAATATTTCTTAATGTAACGAATACACAAGTATCGACATATAAATATGACTCATGTATTTTTCTAAGTACTTCGCGCCAATTGAAATCAATAATAGACTTTGAGTAACATAATACTTTTAAGGCCATGTGACGAGTGGGTCATGTGGCCGGAATCCTACCTTACCGACACTTTTTTTATTTTTAAAATTATTTTCACACGACTAGCCACATCGAGTTAAAAATTTGGGATAATAAATAAGAAGCACTAAGAAATGCGGCTCTGGTCCTAAATTTTTGATAATTATGAAAAAAGTTTTTTTTTTATAATTTTTTTTGCATTTTTCCTAATTTTATAATTATGAAAAAAGTTTTTTTTTTAAATATTTTTTTTTGCATTTTTCATAATTATTACATTTTAGGATTAGAGCCGCATTTCTTAGAGCTTCTTATTTATTAACCCAAATTTTCAACTCGATGTGGCTATTCGTGTGTACATAAGTTTACAGATAAAAAAAGTGTCAATAAGGTAGGAATCCGGTCACGTGACCCACTCGCCACATGGCCTTGAAAATATATATAATATAAATAACGGAATGAGAACTTGTGTCGTAAAAAATATTAAGCACCGTCACGTAACGTAACTCGGTTTATTGTCAACACAAATAATATAATAGTCAGTTGCAAAATTCCTGCTGCAATTTGTAAACGTAGCTTAAATTAAAACTTATCACAGTGAGTTTATCTCTGGAATATTATAGACGAAGGTACATGGATATCTACATTCGTTGTACTTCGATTTTTTTTTCATTTTGAAACGAATATTCGTTCACATGAACTCTTTTTTAGTACTGAATTACACATGATTTCTAGTTAAATCGAGTCTAGAGAATGTAATAAATGAAATGATTGCACCTTTATAAACTTGAAATCAACAAGCCACTTTACGCTTTGTTCAATAAAAATGTTTACTCTTAACAATTTCGGATTTTAAGATCTATACATCGACTTCTACGGCTATCAAATATAAATATTGGCCATTTTCAATTGCTTTTTTGAAACGAGTTTTCTAAATTGACATATATGATTTTTTCATACCTTGTATTGAGTGCTTGAGTGGCTTCGAATTTGAATCATGTGATTTTAATTAATTGACCAATTTAGTCTAATTTAGATAGAAAAAAAGGTTTTCACTTCTTGGATGCGGCTAGAATCCGTAGAATGTGCAGAAATAAGTTGATAATGTCCAAGTAAAGTTGAATTGTAACGATAATGTATTCCTCTGGCGAATGATGGTGCATTAGCATGTGAGTGTCGTAGATGATGTACAAGGAAAAAATCAAAGCTCCACCAATTGCCATGACCATTTCCAATACAGGACTTCGGGTGAAAAATTGGATAAATCCACCGATGATCAAAACAGTTAATGCTGCATATAATCTGGAAAGAACGGACATTTTAAGGGTTGTATTTTAATTTTAAGGCGATATTGTTCAAGTGTAAACACTTTAAATTCTTCTATTTTGAAAAACTTTCACAAACTACAATTTTGCACTCTTGAACGCTTCAGTTTAAAATTAGAAATGGTTACATTTTGAAGTCTAAATTTACTGTTCAATTATCAATGGACCAATTCCATTTCAAATCATGTTTATTTTTTAAACGAAAAAGATTAATTTTCAAGCAGTTGTATTTTTAATAAAAAAAGATGAAATCTTAACGAAATATATAAGGGTTGAATTAAAGCCAAAAAAAGATTTTAATTTTAAATAAAAAAGAGCTGAATTCTTAATCAAAAAACTTTTTAATTTTAAACCAAACCGTTGAAATTGTAACTAAAAACGTGACATTTCTACCAAAAGAGATGAATTTTCAAATAAAAAGACGAGTTTTCAACCCAAACAGATTTTTCAGTCACAAAAAAAAAGTTTTAGGCAAATCATAAAACAATTTGAATACAAAATAACGAATACCTATTTATTTTTTATGTTCCTTTGTTTATTTGCTTTACGTTTACATAAAAATAATTTTCCTAGGTTTCAAAAGATTTTTTAAGATTTCAGATACGTCGAAAAAGTGTATAGAAAATTTTTAAACATAATTTCTTCTTATTTTACAGGATTTTCCCAACTTTAGGAATAATTTGAGTCAATTTGAAAGTTATTTAGGACAATTCCACGCAAAATAAAAAAATGCCTAAAAATCTTCCAGTTTCCTTCTTAACAATTTTGGAAATCTTTTGGAATGTTTTGAAATCTTTTTTAATATTTTCCTAAAATAAATTTGGTAAAATAAAAAATTATTAAAAATTTTCTCATAAATCTTAATATAATAATAATAATATAATATAAATATCTTAATAGTTTTAATATCAGTTTGATATTATTTTTGTATGTTTTCAAAACTTTTAAATATCTCTTAAACTTATCATTTTTTTCCTAAAATTTTGTAATTTTGAAAAAAAAAGTAAAATTATGCTTTAAAATCTTCTACACTCTTTTCCGAAATTTTCAAAAATCTACATTTTGTTTAAAATTGGTTACAATCTTTTCAAGTTTTGAATTATTTTGTTTTAATCATAATTTTGTTTGAAAATTCAACTACATATATGGTTGAAAATTTAACTAGTTCATTATTTTCGTTCAAGATTCACCTTTTTAGTTGAAAATTAATCTTTTCGTTTGAAAATTCAACAATTTGATTAAAATGTTGTTTCCTATTTTTTTAATTTGAACATTTAACCTTCTTCTTCTTCTTCTTCTTCTAATAAGTGTTTAATTTTGAAAAATCGGGAAATATCCGGAATTTTTGTAATACATTTTTTAAAATATATATATATATATATATATATATATATATATAATAGCTTACCCTGCTCCCATGGAAGAAAAGTCTCTCTTTGATTGGAAAGTGTATATAGTCAAGCTCAGTACCACGAGGAATGTAATAAAGAAGGCTTCTATCACCATTAACGCATCGTAAAACGATACGAAAATGCCGAGCATCAATGATTCTGAGAGCGTCTACAATATTTAAATGTAAAAAATGTTTATTGCCATTTTTTAAATTACTAAACATCACTGATTAAAAGGCTAAAATAGAAAACCATTTACCAAATTTTTAATTGTTATCAATTTGTACTTACAAAAGCGGTAAGTAGTAATAAATTAGTTGGGTGTTCCCTCCTTTTAAAGTGAAGAGCGATTAATATTCCCATCGTTACAAAGAACGAGACGAAAATCACCCAAACGCTGTAATAAAAAAAAAAATTATTTATAAAGTATTGCAGTTAATTCCTGATTTTTTTAAATAATTTTCGCGATGAAAAGCTGGGTTTAAAATTGACATACTTTCCTTTTTCGCCAACATACTCTTTGACAGGCTCCCCTGCTGAGGTCATAAATATTGCTCCCACTCCGGTAGTTATGAGAAGCTGAATTGTTAAGAGTCCATACACTTTTTTTAAAAAAGCTGTGAAAGAAAAAGAATTAATGCCTACTGGAATTTAGAAGAGAAATCTATACAAATTTTGTTAACCACTATTGAATTTAGGTCTGTAAGTATTTCTGAATGTTCTTGAATTCTTTTGAAATCTTTTAGGTTATTTTAAATAGTCCAAGAAATTTGTAATAAATTTCAATAATTTGAAGGGACTTGAAAAGATTTTAGGATATTTAAAAAAAATTCCAAGGAAATTTCAAGAGTTTTCAAAATATTTCACAATATTTTAGGGCATCTTAAAATATTCCAAGGAAAGGGTCTAGCCGGATAAGATAGTCAAATCTGTCTTGTAGGGAACCTCTGAACTAAATACATCCTCATATTCGGCATGTATAGCAACCCCTTTTCCTAGATTTTCAGACCCCTAGATCCCCATGGGGCAACATGGGACACCATAGAGTGCTGGCGAGTTTTTTTGCCATATCTCGGTCAATTTTTGAGCTAGGAAAAATAAAAAAAAGCAAATTGTAGGATTTTTCAAGCCCTATAAACCTATGAAGCCGAACAATTTTTTGGCGCGAAATTCAAATTTTTACAGCCGTTTGAAAACTTCAAAAAATTTTATATCGGAAACAAAGACCGACTCCTCGCTAAAAGAAAATTATGTTATGTATTTTGGCTCAAAAATTCCTGTGATTTTTTTCAGATTTTTAAAAGTGGTGGAACGACCTCAAAAAAAATAAAAACCACTAAAAACCGCGTTTTTTGCCTCTAGCTCTTTCTACATAATTCCTACGATGAAAACAATTGCACTATCGTATTCTACGTAAAAAAATACAACGAAAACGTGTATTAATTTTTTGAAAATACTTTTTGACAGCCCTTCAAAAATTCAGCAAATAAAAACGATGAGCCCGGCTCACATGCAGTGCAGACATTCCAGATTTTTACATCTTCCAATTGCAAGGGAAACCCAACGTAGAATACAATGGCACAATCAGTTTCATCATAAAAATTATCCAGAAAGCGTCAGAAGCGAAAAACTACAGAAAAGTTCGGTTTTTGGACACTTAGAAAAATATTACGATGAATCCGATTGCGCCATCGAATTCTACTAGAAAAAATATATCAGGAATTATGTATTTCTTTTGCTGAATTAATTTTAATAGACCTTCGCAAATTGAGCAAGTAAGATCATTCGACCCGACTCACAGTGACAATAAATAAAACGATAAGCCTCCCGCTCAGTCACCTGGCCCTCAGGGGTGTATGGCTATTTGGGAGGGCTCTGTAACACAGTTCATACATTTAGATTTCGGCTCTAGGTCCTTCTAAACAGATCCTACGATGAAACCAACCACGCCATCGTATTTACACGTACAAAAATACATCAAAAACGTGTATTATTTTTTTGGAAATAAATTTTGTTAGACCTTAATGATTGATGATTTTTAACGTCATTTTTTCTATAAAGCGTTAAGTGTCCAAAAACCGAACTTTTCTGTAGTTTTTCGCTTCTGATGCTTTCTGGATAATTTTTATGATGAAACTGATTCTAGTATTCTACGTTGGGTTTCCCTTGCAAATGGAAGATGTAAAAATCTGCATGTGAGCCGGGCTCATCGTTTTTATTTGCTGAATTTTTGAAGGGCTGCCAAAAATTATTTTCAAAAAATTAATACACGTTTTCGTTGTATTTTTTTACGTAGAATACGATCGTGTGATCGGTTTCATCGTAGGAATTATGTAGAAAGAGCTAGAGGCAAAAAACGTGGTTTTTAGTGGTTTTTATTTTTTTTGAGGTCGTTCCACCACTTTTAAAAATCTGAAAAAAATCACAGGAATTTTTGAGCCAAAAATACATAACATAATTTTCTTTTAGCGAGGAGTCGGTCTTTGTTTCCGATATAAAATTTTTTGAAGTTTTCAGACGGCTGTAAAAATTTGAATTTCGCGCCAAAAAATTGTTCGGCTTCATAGGTTTATAGGGCTTGAAAAATCCTACAATTTGTTTTTTTTTTAATTTTCCTAGCTCAAAAATTGACCGAGATATTGCAAAAAAACTCGCCAGCACTCCATGGTGTCCCATGTTGCCCCATAGGGATCTAGGGGTCGGAAAATCTAGGAAAAGGGGTTTCTATACATGCCGAATATGAGGATGTATTTAGTTATAGAGGTTCCCTACAAGGCAGATTTGACTATCTTATCCGGCTAGACCCTTTTAATAGATTTCAATCATTGATTTTACAGATTTAGGATATTTCTAAAACTTCCAAAGGTTTTTAAGAATTTTTAAGATTTTAGGATATTTAAAAAGATTTCAAGGAACTTGTAATTGATTTCAATAATTTTAAGGGATTAAAAAAAATATTGTAGGTTACTTCCACGGGTTTCAATAATTCAAAGAGGTTTTAAATGCTCTCAAGGCATATTAATCAATTTTCCAGGATTTCAGAAAATATCAGATTTGATGTAATTTCACGGGATTTTATAATATTTTAATGGATTTCAAAGAATTTTTATTCACACGAATTGAGGGACTTCGTAGGATTTCAAAGATATTCAAATATTTAAAGGTATTACCAAAGGATTTAAAGATTTTATGATATTTTAAAAGATTCCAAGGAAATGATTTTAGGGTACTTTCAAAAATTCTAAGGAGTATTTAAGAGATTGAACATTTTTTAAAGCATTTTAAATATCTTAGGGTATTTCTAATAGTTTTCAATCATTTTAAAAGATTCCGCAGAATTTTAAAGATTTTAGGGTATTTTAAAAAATTTGAAGGATTTTTCAATAGCTTTAAAAATTCCTGGAGATTTCAAAAGATTTTAAAGGATTTAAAATATTTTAGGGCATTTTAAATGACTCGAAAATATTTTCAACGGCTTTAACAAGTTTTAAAGGATTTTATATATTTTAGGGTATTTTAAAACATTCCAAGGCATTTTCAAGGGATAAAAAAATTTCAAAGGATTTCCAAAGATTTTAAGGTATATACAAAAATTGTCATGCGGTTGTAAATAATTTCAGAAGATGCGGAACAATTTTGCAGGACTTTATAAAGATTTAAGATATTTTAGAATATTCTAAGGGATTTTATAAGATTTCCGAGTATTTCAATAATTTTATCGGATTTTAAAAGCTCTCTTGGCATTTTAATCAATTTTCCATGATTTCAGGAAATATCAAATTTCAAAGAATTTATTCTCAGTAAGTAAGATATTTCGTGGGGTTTAAAAGATTTGAAGATATTTAAAAATATTTGTTGCAATTCATTTTGAATTCACACTGAATTCTTATTAATTTATCTTGGATTCTTTTGAATTATTTACAATTTTCTTGCATTTTTGGAATTCACTAGAATTCTTCTAAATTCACTTAATTCAATGGATTTAAAAAATTTGGTTTAGTTTTTGTTTAATTCTTTTTGAAACCTTTTGAACTCACTCTAAATTCTTAGCATTTCTTCAAATCCTTTGGAATCCCCTTGAGTTTTTCTAACCTCATTTCCAACCTCCTTGAATTTAAGGATTTTTTTTCATATGTTTTAATTGAAAATATAAATAACATTAGTCACTTTTTCAGTTTTTATCAAGTAATTTAGGCTGTGGCAAGGCCGAGAATACAAATTTTATAAATTAAAATTTTAATATTGTTTTTTTTTTCATTTATAAAAGATTCTATATTAAAAATTTTACAAGATTAGAATTTTGGTCTTTAACTATTAATGGTCAGCGAAAATGAAAAATTAGTCGGGGAAATATCACAGAATTTTTAAACTGAAGTTTTGCGAATTAACCGTGTATACATTGGTGTTGGTGAGAGAAATCAATATGAAAATTACCCAATCTAATGTTCACGTTGGCAGAATGAACATTGTTGTTGTAACTAAAATCTCCTTGAATTCCATGATTTGTGAAATCATGTTTATCTCCTCCTGCTTCGATGTCATCCTGAGCTAATATTAAAGGTGTTGACATTTTGTCTTCAAATTTAACAGCACCTTCAACTACGTTCAAAATAAAAAATGCAAGTTTCTTAATTTTATTAAAAAAGAAGAATAAAATGCGCTTGAAGAATACAGAATCCAATCATAAAAAATAGGTTGCGATTTGTCGAGAGGAGCTTCTCGAAATCTTAAGCGACATTCTCTCTTCACCTATTGATTGGATTTACATTCCAAGACTTTTTTTGTAAGCTTCAGCTAATTTTCAAGAATTCAATTTCCTAAGTTAAAAGACCAAGTCTGTAGCTTATTCTCTAAATTTACATTGTAAGTCAAAGTTCCTATGAAATACCGCCAGGCTACTCTATTTTTTAGGACTATACCACTGCAAAAGTTCGAAGTTTTTTTAAGTAATTATAATATTTTTGATCAATTCTATTTCACATTCTGAGCAATAAGTAAAAATACAAATAGGGAAAAAAGTTTTCCAAGTATCGTAAAAAAAAAAAAAATGATATTTAAATTAATAAAAATATGTTTACCTATAATATATAATTATAAGATTTATTAAATTGTATAAATTATTCTTTTCACAAAAGCGAGGTCTTAAAAGAAGCGGAATTATAATAACTTAAAACGCACTGATTGGCATATATATTCAGCATTTTAAAATATAGGTTATGTTTCTCGTTTTGTTTACATAAATGACGAAAATGTTCTAGAATCCCTGTAGAATCATGGGATTTTAACGGGATATCGTCATTTTGATGGGCTTCTACATGGATTGTCAGAATGTCATGAAAATTAATCTGTACAAAGTCGAAGCAATATTTTGAGTGATTTATTTACCAAACAGCTGGAAGTCATTATAGAGCGACGAAAAAATGGATAAATTCTTCTGAGTATTCTTGAACCATATTTTCGTTGAAAGAATACTTAAACTGATGAATAAATTTAAGAAAATACTTACAGGCTACAGCACAGCTTTTTCTTTATGGCTATATTATATCACAGTATCACACCCGTCTCAGCGAGTCTCTTATTCGCCCGGCAAACACAACCACACAACACGTATCATGACCTGGTATGAAGACAGCCAACTTGCGCATGCGCAAATGTGCGGCACTTTTGCTGATGAGCTGATTAGCTATCACCACGTTATTATTATTATACCCCTTTATCCCTTTCAGGGTAAGCGTGACTCACTCGTGTGGAAAGGAGTAATGTGGGGGAGGGGTATATATTTTTAGATTGATCTTGAATTCCCGTGTAAAGTTTCGGATAGGAAATCATTCCAAAACAATCCGAATCATTCCGAAATCTGTATCCGAACCAATCCGAATGTATCTTAACCATGAATCCGAAAAAAGTTCTCAATTTCGTTCGACCCAAATGGGTTAAAAATTAATCCAACTCAATTCGGTTCAATCCGCGAAATACCAATCCGAATCAGTCTGCACCAAATTTTCAATCGGAATGAATCCGAACTCGGATTAACCTAAATTGATTTTCAATCCGATTGAAACCAATTCAATCCGGACTCGGATTCATTCGGATTGTAAATTCAGTATATATCAATCTGAGTTCGGATTCATTTGGATTGAAAATTTGGTTCGGATTGAACCAGTTTTAGTCGGATTAAATTATAACCGATTTGGAACGAACGAAACGTAGACCTTTTTCGGATTGATTCGGGTTGGTTCGGATACAGATTTCAAAATAATTCGATATGAATTGCTATCTGAAACTTTCGCCAGGATAACACGTTCGTTCCGCAACACTGCTCCGACCCAGGTTGCTGATTAATCTCTCTAGCGATCACCCCAAGTGAAGAAACTCACAAAATTGTTATGTGTGGTTTCCCACTTGGGCCCATTAGTATCCAAGGTCTTTGCTTCAGGCGTCATTTACTCTACTCACATTCTTTTTATAAACTATTTGTCGCCACAGTTTTCTGTCCTGGCATACTACTCTAGCTTCCTTTACGTCCATGCATTTTCTCATGCAAGCTCTTGTGCTTCTATGGCTTCTTGTGTAACTTTGAATTAGGGTCTCATAAGCCTCATTCACACATTCTAACCATGCTTTCCCCGGGCTGCCTCTGGGCATTTCTTTCACATATGTTAACTAGTATTTCCACTACACCACATTCTTTGAGGATTGTCTCATTACTTACTTTGTCCATCAGTGCGTATTCCCGCATATTGTGCGTAGAGATTTCATGCCAATCGCGTTAATTTTACTCTTATCCTTTTCTTGGTAGGTCCAGGTCTCGCTTCCGTACAGCGCCTATCTAACTTTCCGTCATTTGTGAATAGGCTACCAAAGTATTCGTAAACCATAATTTTTGTTTCATTTACGTTAATTTTGAGGCCCATGTTCTCCATGCTTGTATTCACTTGTCACAACATTCTTTGCAAGTCTTCGATTGACTCTGCCATAACAAACTTTTCATCTGCGAACGCTAACCCACGTACCCTCACTGTCCCGAGGTCCACACCTTCTTCGTCAAAGAGGGCCATTCTTAGACACTTTGCATAATGTCGAACCAGTCACTCATTTTCCCATTTAGCCTTACGCTCGCTTTGCTACCAGCATATATTGTTTTTATTGCTTGTAGGGCTTGTTTGCCTAAAGCTTGCGATGCAAGGTGCGGAAGCTTGCATCGCAAGGTTCAGGCAAGCTTCCAGCAGATAAGAAAATATCCGCCATGCGACAATATTGCGAGGTAAGCTTGGGAGAAAGTTGCATCGTAAGTTTGAGGAAAGCTTGCAAGACAAGCTTGAGCGAAACTTGCATCTCAATATTTAGGCAAAAATAAGACATTTGGAATCTACAAGTTTTTACAATTCCGTGTATATGTAATTTGTCTAAAAAGGTTTTCAATTTGACGGGCAATACATTGAGACACTGAGAAGGACAACTAGGTAAAGCCCAAAATGAAATTTTACAGGAGAAACAATCTATGAAAAACTTTGAAAATGATCTTTTAGTATGAAAAAGGCCGTGGCTACGTGTACCGAAATTTCGGTACAAATAACTGCATTTTTTCGGTACAAATAAGGGGAACTGGAAAAGGGGCACATCAAACATGAAATATAAGTTTTCATGAAACATGCATTATTTCAGCCCTTTCCTATGCCTATGAAGCTACCTCGAACTCACTTGCAAAAGTCAAACTCACAATTCTTTGCTTACTATGAAAATTAGTTATTCATACAGTTTACATGTTCAACTGTACTGTTTCAAATAGTTATTGAAGCTAATTGTTCTAGCAATCTTTCTTTTTACAATTTGAAGTAGTAATGCTGACTTTAGGTTTTTGTATATTTTGAGATCACTATCTCATTCAATATCAAAAACTATTTGAATTGTTTCTTGTACAATGCGAACAAGTAAACTTCAAGTTAACAATACATGAAAGTGAATCTAACTTCACTTTTCCGTGTATGCAAGACGTGAAACAAGGATGCGTTATGTCCTCATGGCTATTCATCATATTTATGGACAAGTGTGTAAGAACGGCCCTCTTCGACGAAGAAGGTATAGATCTCGAAACAGTGAAGGTACGTGGGTTAGCTTTCGCAGATTACAAGATTGTTATGGCAGAATCAATCGAGGACTTGCAAAGAATGCTGAATAAAATTAATACAAGCAGGAAGAACATGGGGCTCACAATTAAAGTAAATAAAACAAAAATTATGGTGTTCGAAGGAAAAAGTGAGAAAACAATGTGGAACATTGTCCTAAATGATGAGAGATCAGAACAAGTTGACAAGTACGTATATCTGCGTAGCCTATTCACTAGCGACGGAAAAATAGATGGGAAGTTAGATACGCGCATAAGTGAGGGTAAGAAGGTTATCAGTAGAGCAGGGTCCATTCTCAGAAGTAAAAATATATCAAAAAAAGTTTAAAAGTCATACATAATTCTATATCTGTACCGACTGTACTATACGGTAGCAAGACATGGACCTGTCAAGAAAAGGACAAGAGTAAAATTAACGCGATCGGCATGAAACCTCTGCGCACAATATGCGGGAAACACTGATGGACTAAGTCCGAAACGAGATAATCCTCAAAGAATGTGGTACAGGAGAGACACTAGTTGACATATGGGAAAGAAATCAGTTAAGATGGTTCGAACATGTTGAAAGAGTGAAAGATGAACGACTGACCAAACAAGTGTACCCAGATAACAAAATATCGACACTGAGCCCACATGGTGCGTGCACGATGTGCAGAATTGTCGACACGTTGTGATGGCGAAAATGCCGACACATGTAACCTCATATGCGTCGCATATGCGCCGCACGTCGTTTCGACACAGCGTGTCGACACACTGCCCTTACAATGCATCCACATATGCGACGCATGTCGTGTCGACACGAGTGTGTCGGGAAAAAGCCCTTGTATAATTATAATAATTTAAAACAGTTTATTATTAATTGAGGGGCCGGATTAAATAAGGGGTCATAAATATGTCCCCTTATTTGATCCGTCCTCTCAATTAAAAATGTTTCAGGAACAATATAGCAAAACAGGAAGTTAAATTAATATATATTCAGCAATATATTTTATTAATTCTATTCGACTTTTGAAGTTTCCCATGTAAAATGAATGGAAAACAATCAGTTTTTTGAGTTTCTGGAATAATTAGATACTTGAAACCAAAAATGTCAATTTTTTATGAAATCGACCTTTTGAGCACTTTATTCTCGTTTTCTTCCACTTAAAATTATTTCTATTAGTCTAGTGGAATACTTATCAGCATTGGTTAATAAATTTTCGATTATTTGAACAAATTCATTTTTTTGGACATTTCATTTTTTCCTAAAAATTATTACTATTGGTCTAGTTGAATGCTTATTAACATTGGTTTGGTAATTTTCAATTATTTGAAGAAATGGATTTTTTATTTTTTTAAATAATGATTATGACTACTTCTTTAGTGGAATATTGATCAACACTGGTTACTTAATTTTTAATTGTTTAAACACATTCCATTTGCTTGAATAATTTTTTTTTTCAATGAATAATTTTACTGAATTATCCTTAAGTGACATGAATTTATATTCAGATATTTTCCAATCGTTGAGGTTATAAATTATTATTTATTTTCAACAACCTTCAATTTGTTTCAACAATATTTTTTCACCAAATTTGTTTTTTTTTTTTCTGAAATTTATATTAAAACTTCTGGTTGTTGGAAACAATAATTTTGTTACATATCTGAATTGGTATTAAACAAATTTCATTCCTTTAAATAATTGAAAATTAATGAACCAATCTTAATTAATATTCCACTAGACCAACAGAAATAATTTTGAATAAAAAACCGAGAATAGAGTGCTCGAAAAGTCGATTTGGAATCATATGGGCGGGGGGGGGGGGGGGGG
>CAKNXH010083922.1:0-17639 GCA_932178445.1 Andricus quercusramuli
GAAAAAAACTCGTGTTCATTGTTCAACATTTTTTTATAGATTTTACAGAAAATCTTATATGATTTGGAAACGTGCATGATTTACAGAAGTTTCTTTATTACATCGAGAAAATTCCAGTAAATTCAATATGAATTTATTTAAACTTTATTATGAATTTTTATTATCGGATACAAATATTTCTTAATGTAACGAATACACAAGTATCGACATGTAAATATGACGCATGTATTTTTCAAGTACTTCGCGCCAATTGAAATCAATACTAGACTTGGAGTAACATAATACTTTTAAAAATATATGTATATATTATATAAATAACGGAATGAGAACTTGCGTCGTAAAAAAATATTAAGCACGGTCACGTGACGTAACTCGGTTTATTGTCAACATAAATAATACAATAGTCAGTTGCAAATTGCCAGGGTGGCCACGCAACCGAGAAACAAATATTTCAAAACCCGAGAGATTTCCCGTAATTCGCGCGTTTTCTAAGTTCCGAACGTTTCCAATTATAAAGCATACACTTTTCAAAGTGTTTACAATATTTAAAATTTAAAGGTTCACAATATTTGAGATTTTGTAATTTCGAACGGTGAAAATGATTTTTTTGTTGACAGAAATCACGTTTTGTAGTAAGAAAAAAAGTCTATCCAGACCACATTCTTTTTCGAAGTTTTAGGAAATAATTTAAAAAATAAAATTTAATCTTTGGAAATTTTCTTTAAACACTTATTTTTCCAAATATTTTTAAGAAATTTTTTTTATCATCAAACCTTTCAACATTCTTAAAAATTTTCTTTATTTTCGAAATCTGCACATTACATTTTGTATATCACAGTGCTAGACACCTTTGTTCCATTGATTATTATTATTATTATTAAATATATTATTCAGATAACCTTACATTTCTCATAAACGTAAAAACTTTCGAACTTTTTTCTAATGGAAAAAATTAGAGCTCCATCCAATCATGTACACGGGTTTCCCGACAACATTAGTTTCGATATATTAATCAAAAATGGCCCCATGCCCTTTTTAATAATTGCATAGAATTTTTAAAGATATTACAGATGTGATAATGGGTTATGGGATTTTACTCGATTTTTTGCGGTATCACTAGGGATTTCAAATGATTTGAAGGATTTAAAGTCGTTTTTGGATATCTTAAAAGGTTCCATACTATTTAACGAGATTCAAACACTTTTAAGGGTTTTTAAAGGATGTCATAGGGTTTCAGAAAATTGCAAAGGATTTGAAAAAGGTATTCGGGATATCAATGATATTTGAAAAATTTCAACGGCTTTGTAGATAACTTGAGGGACTAAATGAAATTAGATGCAATTTCAAAGGTCGTCTAGGGATTTCTAACGATTTGACCAGTATTAAGGGATTAATAGGATTTTAAAAGAAGTGATCAAATTTTCAGGGCTTTCTACAGATTCTAAAAAGGAGTTCAAGGGATTTAAACAAATTGACCAATTTTTCAGGAATTTCTGAAGATCTCAACAGATTTTAGGGTTTCTTAAAGGGTTTCAGGGCTGCTGCAGGTCAGGGTATTTTCGATTATACGTGAAAGAAAAATTTATAACTCTCAGGGAAAATTGAAAATAGGGCAAATAAGCCAGGAAAGTTCGAAATTAGGATTTTCTAGCAACCCTGAATTTCAAAGTTTCGAGAAGTTTAAAAGATTCGAAAGAATTCCACGTGATTTTCTGGGAGATGTTACCAGATTGCAAAAATAGTTAACGGCTCGCTGCAATATTAAAAAAAAAAAATTATAGGACACTATTTTCCGATTGCTTTAAAAAATGCACACTACTGTGGGGATGTCCGTAAGTAACGTAGTTTTTTTCTGAAATTTTGAACAACGTGCTTCTTTTTTAGGGTCCCTAAATTTAGACCGTCCCCCCTATCTTACAGTCGGTCACATAAGAGCGTAGTCATTGTTATTACTAAAGAAACGTACTCAGGGTGTCTAGCGGACCGGGAAACCGGGAAAAACTCTGGAATTTTATTGGACCGTGAAAAAACCGGGAAAACCCCGGGAATTTTTTGTATTTGATCGAAAAATCGACTTTTTTCTACTTAATTTTCTTTTTATTCCATTTCCACTTTATCTACAGTCGCAAAGTTCCTTCTTATGCTTATCCTAAGTACCTATTTATGTAATTTTTGACATTCTCATCCTAATGCGAAGGTAAAATTTGTCTTAGTCGGGTTTCATCAAATCTCCACGTTTTAAGACCCACTAAGTCAGAAAAAAACGATTTTTACGAAGGTAAAATCTGTCTGTAGTCTGAAATCTGTCTGCAGTCTGTACACACTTTTTTAAGACCTAAAAGAAAAAGACAAGTTCGTCAGTCAACTATTTTGGATCAAAATTCAAAAAGTTATAGCATTTTCAAACTTTTTGAGACAATTTTTTTAAGTTTTGAAAATTCTATGTACCTACAAGATTATCATAACAACTTTCTGAGTTTTCTTAAAAAAATCGAACATTCAAATTGTGTGCTCGAGCAGCGAGCAGATTTTTTCTATGTATATTATGTTGAAATTTCTATTTCTATGTACACATGGACTTCAAAAAAATCACAAAAAGACATCTAAAACTTGGTCGGGGAAAAAATATTTGACCGGGAAAAAATCGGGAATTTCAAATTGCCTGATCGCTTGACACCCTGGTACTAAACTGAACAATTCCACCAAATATTATTTCATTGAATCATGAAACTTGAATGCAAATACATTTAATAACTGGTCCAATCCCCGTTAGCTTCAATAATGGCCTGGCACCTTCGAGGCATGCTTTGGACTAGATTTTCCGCATATTCCTTGGGAAGCGACCTCCAAATTTTGCGAATTCGGCGAACTAGCTGGTTCAAATTGCAGGGTCTGTTTTTTCAAAGCTTCATCTTGATAATAGCCCAAACGTAAAGATGATTCGTCGGAGAATATGACGTTTTCCCAGTCGCGGTCCAAATTTTGTTCTGCCCAGTAAAGTCGTTTTTGGACGTGTTTTTCGCTCAGCATTGGTTTCTCCAATGTGCTCCGAAATTTCAAATCATTTGCCATCAAATGTCTACGAATGGTTTCGTGGGATATTCGTAATCCTTTTTTAGACAATAATCGCGCACCTTCTCGCAAAGTTAACGACGGATTTTTCGAAAACATGGTTAAAATCATTTTTTCACCTTTTTCGGAGATCTTGCCGAAAGAGCCGCGATCGGGAAAGTCATCGACGTTTTTATATTGCTTATAACGGTTTACCCATTTGCTCACAAACTGTTTTGACTTTTGCATATATTTAGCAGTAGCCACCTGAGTCATTTTGGGTCCCTCGGGATGCAAACATAAAAAAAACTGCCTCGAAGCGAGAGGCATAAGCTGCACTCATTTTGATAAAAAATGCAAAACTGACTTTAAATAAAGAAAATATGATTGAATCATACAAAGTATTAACGATTATGCTTCCCTCCAAGGGATGACATAAAAAATTTGGGCCTTCTATTTACCATTCGATGGTAATCGTGACTACGCTCTTATGTGACCAACTGTACGTAATTTTTGACGCCTACTTTTTTTCGTGAATTTATTTAGATGTCATCCAAAAATAACGTAAGACGACTTAGGTTGAGGGGAGGTTTTTGGTAAAATCTTACTGTTTCTTATACAGTAGTTCAACTTTCAACCAAGTGTGTAATTGAATTTTTGAACCCAAAAAATGTAATAGTTGATATTTTAACCACGAACAGATTTTCATTTTAAACCAAAAAGTTGCATTTTGAGAAAAGAAGAATAAATTTCTACCGAAGGAAATGAATTTTCAAATAAAATGAAAACTAATTTTCAACCATAAAAGATTTTTCAGTCAATAAATAAAAAAATTGCATCCAAAAATGGAATAGTTCAATTTTCATTTTAAAATAATAATTTCTAATTTGTAAAATGAATTTTCTATAACAGAGTTGAGTTTTCAACTGGTAAATATGAATTTTGAACAAAAAAGTTAAGTTTGAAACCAAATAGTTAAATTTTTACTTTAAAAAACAATTTTTAACTTGATAAGATGAATTTTCAACAACAAATATAATAGTTGATATTTCAGCTAAAAAAGATTTTAATTTAAAATAAAATATAGTTCAATTTAACCAATAAAGACGAATTTTCTAAATAGACTTGAATAATCAACTAGAACAAATTTATTTTCTGCCAAAGACGAATTTTCAACATAATACATCAATTTTTAACAAGATAGTTAAATTTTTTACTGAAAATGATAAATTTTCACCCAAAAATGAAATAGGTCAATTTTCATTTTAAAAAAAATCAGTTTGAATTTGCAAAACGTATTTTCTACAAAAAAGTTGCATTTTTAGTTAAAAATATTCATTTTAAATCTAAAAAGTTGAATTTTTAATAAAAGATTTGGATCCTCGATTAAAAAAGATTAATTTTCAACCTAACAGTTGCATGATTACCCCAAAAAATTGATTTTCTACAAAAAAAGATGAATTTTGAACAAAATACATAAACTTTTAATGAGATAGTCGTATTGTAAACCAAGAGGATTAATTTTCTACAGAAAGACGAATTTTCAACAAAAACATGGGTTTTTAATTTAAAAACGAATTTTCTACAATACAATGTAATTTTCAACCAGAAAATATGAATATTCAACAAAAAAGTTAATTTGCAACCAGTTGAATTTTCAACAAAAAATGTAGTAGTTGATATTTCAACAAAAAAATGTAATTAAAAGTCTGAAACAGGTCAATTTAACCAATAAAGGGGAATTTTCAACCAAATAATTGAACTGTTAAACAACAAAAAAGTCCACCAAGAAAGACGAATTTTCAAAAATATATATAAATTTTTAATAAGATTTATTACATTTTCAACCAAAATTATTAATTTTCTACCAAAAAAAAAAAAACGGATTTCCTACAAAACAGTTGAATTTTCAGCCGCAAAATATCAATTTTCAATAAGAAAGTTAATTTTCAACCACAAATTCAATTTAACCAATAAATACGAAGTTTCAACGAAAGACTTGAATCCTCAACTGAAACAGATTGATTTTCAACGAAACAGTTGCATTGTTAACTAAAAAAATGATTTTCTCCCAAAAAATACGAGTTTTTACAAAATACGTAAATTTTCTACTAAAAATTATACATTTTCAACTAAAGCTGAAATAGTTAATTAACCAAAAACTAAACGAATTTCCAACAAAATATTTGAATTTTCAATTTAAAAAATGAATTTTTAACTAAAATAATGAATCTCCAACAAAAAAATTGAATTTTCAACAAAGTAGTTCAACTTTCGACCAAATAGTTGAATCTTCAACCAGATTGTTAAATTTTAGAACCTGAAATGCGGATTTTTTACAAAAAAGTTAATTTTCATCCCATAACAGATTAATTTTTAACCAAACAAGATTAAATTTCTACAAATATAAATGAATTTTTAAACAAAATAGTTAAATTTTTTAGTCAAGGAAAAAAAATTTCCAATCTAATTGTTGAGCTTTTCACCAATCTTTATTATGGGATACAAATATTTCTTAATGTAACGAATACACAAGTATCGACATATAAATATGACTCATGTATTTTTCTAAGTACTTCGCGCCAATTGAAATCAATAATAGACTTTGAGTAACATAATACTTTTAAGGCCATGTGACGAGTGGGTCATGTGGCCGGAATCCTACCTTACCGACACTTTTTTTATTTTTAAAATTATTTTCACACGACTAGCCACATCGAGTTAAAAATTTGGGATAATAAATAAGAAGCACTAAGAAATGCGGCTCTGGTCCTAAATTTTTGATAATTATGAAAAAAGTTTTTTTTTTATAATTTTTTTTGCATTTTTCCTAATTTTATAATTATGAAAAAAGTTTTTTTTTTAAATATTTTTTTTTGCATTTTTCATAATTATTACATTTTAGGATTAGAGCCGCATTTCTTAGAGCTTCTTATTTATTAACCCAAATTTTCAACTCGATGTGGCTATTCGTGTGTACATAAGTTTACAGATAAAAAAAGTGTCAATAAGGTAGGAATCCGGTCACGTGACCCACTCGCCACATGGCCTTGAAAATATATATAATATAAATAACGGAATGAGAACTTGTGTCGTAAAAAATATTAAGCACCGTCACGTAACGTAACTCGGTTTATTGTCAACACAAATAATATAATAGTCAGTTGCAAAATTCCTGCTGCAATTTGTAAACGTAGCTTAAATTAAAACTTATCACAGTGAGTTTATCTCTGGAATATTATAGACGAAGGTACATGGATATCTACATTCGTTGTACTTCGATTTTTTTTTCATTTTGAAACGAATATTCGTTCACATGAACTCTTTTTTAGTACTGAATTACACATGATTTCTAGTTAAATCGAGTCTAGAGAATGTAATAAATGAAATGATTGCACCTTTATAAACTTGAAATCAACAAGCCACTTTACGCTTTGTTCAATAAAAATGTTTACTCTTAACAATTTCGGATTTTAAGATCTATACATCGACTTCTACGGCTATCAAATATAAATATTGGCCATTTTCAATTGCTTTTTTGAAACGAGTTTTCTAAATTGACATATATGATTTTTTCATACCTTGTATTGAGTGCTTGAGTGGCTTCGAATTTGAATCATGTGATTTTAATTAATTGACCAATTTAGTCTAATTTAGATAGAAAAAAAGGTTTTCACTTCTTGGATGCGGCTAGAATCCGTAGAATGTGCAGAAATAAGTTGATAATGTCCAAGTAAAGTTGAATTGTAACGATAATGTATTCCTCTGGCGAATGATGGTGCATTAGCATGTGAGTGTCGTAGATGATGTACAAGGAAAAAATCAAAGCTCCACCAATTGCCATGACCATTTCCAATACAGGACTTCGGGTGAAAAATTGGATAAATCCACCGATGATCAAAACAGTTAATGCTGCATATAATCTGGAAAGAACGGACATTTTAAGGGTTGTATTTTAATTTTAAGGCGATATTGTTCAAGTGTTAACACTTTAAATTCTTCTATTTTGAAAAACTTTCACAAACTACAATTTTGCACTCTTGAACGCTTCAGTTTAAAATTAGAAATGGTTACATTTTGAAGTCTAAATTTACTGTTCAATTATCAATGGACCAATTCCATTTCAAATCATGTTTATTTTTTAAACGAAAAAGATTAATTTTCAAGCAGTTGTATTTTTAATAAAAAAAGATGAAATCTTAACGAAATATATAAGGGTTGAATTAAAGCCAAAAAAAGATTTTAATTTTAAATAAAAAAGAGCTGAATTCTTAATCAAAAAACTTTTTAATTTTAAACCAAACCGTTGAAATTGTAACTAAAAACGTGACATTTCTACCAAAAGAGATGAATTTTCAAATAAAAAGACGAGTTTTCAACCCAAACAGATTTTTCAGTCACAAAAAAAAAGTTTTAGGCAAATCATAAAACAATTTGAATACAAAATAACGAATACCTATTTATTTTTTATGTTCCTTTGTTTATTTGCTTTACGTTTACATAAAAATAATTTTCCTAGGTTTCAAAAGATTTTTTAAGATTTCAGATACGTCGAAAAAGTGTATAGAAAATTTTTAAACATAATTTCTTCTTATTTTACAGGATTTTCCCAACTTTAGGAATAATTTGAGTCAATTTGAAAGTTATTTAGGACAATTCCACGCAAAATAAAAAAATGCCTAAAAATCTTCCAGTTTCCTTCTTAACAATTTTGGAAATCTTTTGGAATGTTTTGAAATCTTTTTTAATATTTTCCTAAAATAAATTTGGTAAAATAAAAAATTATTAAAAATTTTCTCATAAATCTTAATATAATAATAATAATATAATATAAATATCTTAATAGTTTTAATATCAGTTTGATATTATTTTTGTATGTTTTCAAAACTTTTAAATATCTCTTAAACTTATCATTTTTTTCCTAAAATTTTGTAATTTTGAAAAAAAAAGTAAAATTATGCTTTAAAATCTTCTACAATCTTTTCCGAAATTTTCAAAAATCTACATTTTGTTTAAAATTGGTTACAATCTTTTCAAGTTTTGAATTATTTTGTTTTAATCATAATTTTGTTTGAAAATTCAACTACATATATGGTTGAAAATTTAACTAGTTCATTATTTTCGTTCAAGATTCACCTTTTTAGTTGAAAATTAATCTTTTCGTTTGAAAATTCAACAATTTGATTAAAATGTTGTTTCCTATTTTTTTAATTTGAACATTTAACCTTCTTCTTCTTCTTCTTCTAATAAGTGTTTAATTTTGAAAAATCGGGAAATATCCGGAATTTTTGTAATACATTTTTTAAAATATATATATATATATATATATATATATATATATAATAGCTTACCCTGCTCCCATGGAAGAAAAGTCTCTCTTTGATTGGAAAGTGTATATAGTCAAGCTCAGTACCACGAGGAATGTAATAAAGAAGGCTTCTATCACCATTAACGCATCGTAAAACGATACGAAAATGCCGAGCATCAATGATTCTGAGAGCGTCTACAATATTTAAATGTAAAAAATGTTTATTGCCATTTTTTAAATTACTAAACATCACTGATTAAAAGGCTAAAATAGAAAACCATTTACCAAATTTTTAATTGTTATCAATTTGTACTTACAAAAGCGGTAAGTAGTAATAAATTAGTTGGGTGTTCCCTCCTTTTAAAGTGAAGAGCGATTAATATTCCCATCGTTACAAAGAACGAGACGAAAATCACCCAAACGCTGTAATAAAAAAAAAATTATTTATAAAGTATTGCAGTTAATTCCTGATTTTTTTAAATAATTTTCGCGATGAAAAGCTGGGTTTAAAATTGACATACTTTCCTTTTTCGCCAACATACTCTTTGACAGGCTCCCCTGCTGAGGTCATAAATATTGCTCCCACTCCGGTAGTTATGAGAAGCTGAATTGTTAAGAGTCCATACACTTTTTTTAAAAAAGCTGTGAAAGAAAAAGAATTAATGCCTACTGGAATTTAGAAGAGAAATCTATACAAATTTTGTTAACCACTATTGAATTTAGGTCTGTAAGTATTTCTGAATGTTCTTGAATTCTTTTGAAATCTTTTAGGTTATTTTAAATAGTCCAAGAAATTTGTAATAAATTTCAATAATTTGAAGGGACTTGAAAAGATTTTAGGATATTTAAAAAAAATTCCAAGGAAATTTCAAGAGTTTTCAAAATATTTCACAATATTTTAGGGCATCTTAAAATATTCCAAGGAAAGGGTCTAGCCGGATAAGATAGACAAATCTGCCTTGTAGGGAACCTCTAAACTAAATACATCCTCATATTCGGCATGTATAGCAACCCCTTTTCCTAGATTTTCAGACCCCTAGATCCCCATGGGGCAACATGGGACACCATAGAGTGCTGGCGAGTTTTTTTGCCATATCTCGGTCAATTTTTGAGCTAGGAAAAATAAAAAAAAAGCAAATTGTAGGATTTTTCAAGCCCTATAAACCTATGAAGCCGAACAATTTTTTGGCGCGAAATTCAAATTTTTACAGCCGTTTGAAAACTTCAAAAAATTTTATATCGGAAACAAAGACCGACTCCTCGCTAAAAGAAAATTATGTTATGTATTTTTGGCTCAAAAATTCCTGTGATTTTTTTCAGATTTTTAAAAGTGGTGGAACGACCTCAAAAAAAATAAAAACCACTAAAAACCGCGTTTTTTGCCTCTAGCTCTTTCTACATAATTCCTACGATGAAAACAATTGCACTATCGTATTCTACGTAAAAAAATACAACGAAAACGTGTATTAATTTTTTGAAAATACTTTTTGACAGCCCTTCAAAAATTCAGCAAATAAAAACGATGAGCCCGGCTCACATGCAGTGCAGACATTCCAGATTTTTACATCTTCCAATTGCAAGGGAAACCCAACGTAGAATACAATGGCACAATCAGTTTCATCATAAAAATTATCCAGAAAGCGTCAGAAGCGAAAAACTACAGAAAAGTTCGGTTTTTGGACACTTAGAAAAATATTACGATGAATCCGATTGCGCCATCGAATTCTACTAGAAAAAATATATCAGGAATTATGTATTTCTTTTGCTGAATTAATTTTAATAGACCTTCGCAAATTGAGCAAGTAAGATCATTCGACCCGACTCACAGTGACAATAAATAAAACGATAAGCCTCCCGCTCAGTCACCTGGCCCTCAGGGGTGTATGGCTATTTGGGAGGGCTCTGTAACACAGTTCATACATTTAGATTTCGGCTCTAGGTCCTTCTAAACAGATCCTACGATGAAACCAACCACGCCATCGTATTTACACGTACAAAAATACATCAAAAACGTGTATTATTTTTTTGGAAATAAATTTTGTTAGACCTTAATGATTGATGATTTTTAACGTCATTTTTTCTATAAAGCGTTAAGTGTCCAAAAACCGAACTTTTCTGTAGTTTTTCGCTTCTGATGCTTTCTGGATAATTTTTATGATGAAACTGATTCTAGTATTCTACGTTGGGTTTCCCTTGCAAATGGAAGATGTAAAAATCTGCATGTGAGCCGGGCTCATCGTTTTTATTTGCTGAATTTTTGAAGGGCTGCCAAAAATTATTTTCAAAAAATTAATACACGTTTTCGTTGTATTTTTTTACGTAGAATACGATCGTGTGATCGGTTTCATCGTAGGAATTATGTAGAAAGAGCTAGAGGCAAAAAACGTGGTTTTTAGTGGTTTTTATTTTTTTTGAGGTCGTTCCACCACTTTTAAAAATCTGAAAAAAATCACAGGAATTTTTGAGCCAAAAATACATAACATAATTTTCTTTTAGCGAGGAGTCGGTCTTTGTTTCCGATATAAAATTTTTTGAAGTTTTCAGACGGCTGTAAAAATTTGAATTTCGCGCCAAAAAATTGTTCGGCTTCATAGGTTTATAGGGCTTGAAAAATCCTACAATTTGTTTTTTTTTTAATTTTCCTAGCTCAAAAATTGACCGAGATATTGCAAAAAAACTCGCCAGCACTCCATGGTGTCCCATGTTGCCCCATAGGGATCTAGGGGTCGGAAAATCTAGGAAAAGGGGTTTCTATACATGCCGAATATGAGGATGTATTTAGTTATAGAGGTTCCCTACAAGGCAGATTTGACTATCTTATCCGGCTAGACCCTTTTAATAGATTTCAATCATTGATTTTACAGATTTAGGATATTTCTAAAACTTCCAAAGGTTTTTAAGAATTTTTAAGATTTTAGGATATTTAAAAAGATTTCAAGGAACTTGTAATTGATTTCAATAATTTTAAGGGATTAAAAAAAAATATTGTAGGTTACTTCCACGGGTTTCAATAATTCAAAGAGGTTTTAAATGCTCTCAAGGCATATTAATCAATTTTCCAGGATTTCAGAAAATATCAGATTTGATGTAATTTCACGGGATTTTATAATATTTTAATGGATTTCAAAGAATTTTTATTCACACGAATTGAGGGACTTCGTAGGATTTCAAAGATATTCAAATATTTAAAGGTATTACCAAAGGATTGAAAGATTTTATGATATTTTAAAAGATTCCAAGGAAATGATTTTAGGGTACTTTCAAAAATTCTAAGGAGTATTTAAGAGATTGAACATTTTTTAAAGCATTTTAAATATCTTAGGGTATTTCTAATAGTTTTCAATCATTTTAAAAGATTCCGCAGAATTTTAAAGATTTTAGGGTATTTTAAAAAATTTGAAGGATTTTTCAATAGCTTTAAAAATTCCTGGAGATTTCAAAAGATTTTAAAGGATTTAAAATATTTTAGGGCATTTTAAATGACTCGAAAATATTTTCAACGGCTTTAACAAGTTTTAAAGGATTTTATATATTTTAGGGTATTTTAAAACATTCCAAGGCATTTTCAAGGGATAAAAAAATTTCAAAGGATTTCCAAAGATTTTAAGGTATATACAAAAATTGTCATGCGGTTGTAAATAATTTCAGAAGATGCGGAACAATTTTGCAGGACTTTATAAAGATGTAAGATATTTTAAAATATTCTAAGGGATTTTATAAGATTTCCGAGTATTTCAATAATTTTATCGGATTTTAAAAGCTCTCTTGGCATTTTAATCAATTTTCCATGATTTCAGGAAATATCAAATTTCAAAGAATTTATTCTCAGTAAGTAAGATATTTCGTGGGGTTTAAAAGATTTGAAGAGATTTAAAAATATTTGTTGCAATTCATTTTGAATTCACACTGAATTCTTATTAATTTATCTTGGATTCTTTTGAATTATTTACAATTTTCTTGCATTTTTGGAATTCACTAGAATTCTTCTAAATTCACTTAATTCAATGGATTTAAAAAATTTGGTTTAGTTTTTGTTTAATTCTTTTTGAAACCTTTTGAACTCACTCTAAATTCTTAGCATTTCTTCAAATCCTTTGGAATCCCCTTGAGTTTTTCTAACCTCATTTCCAACCTCCTTGAATTTAAGGATTTTTTTTCATATGTTTTAATTGAAAATATAAATAACATTAGTCACTTTTTCAGTTTTTATCAAGTAATTTAGGCTGTGGCAAGGCCGAGAATACAAATTTTATAAATTAAAATTTTAATATTGTTTTTTTTTTCATTTATAAAAGATTCTATATTAAAAATTTTACAAGATTAGAATTTTGGTCTTTAACTATTAATGGTCAGCGAAAATGAAAAATTAGTCGGGGAAATATCACAGAATTTTTAAACTGAAGTTTTGCGAATTAACCGTGTATACATTGGTGTTGGTGAGAGAAATCAATATGAAAATTACCCAATCTAATGTTCACGTTGGCAGAATGAACATTGTTGTTGTAACTAAAATCTCCTTGAATTCCATGATTTGTGAAATCATGTTTATCTCCTCCTGCTTCGATGTCATCCTGAGCTAATATTAAAGGTGTTGACATTTTGTCTTCAAATTTAACAGCACCTTCAACTACGTTCAAAATAAAAAATGCAAGTTTCTTAATTTTATTAAAAAAGAAGAATAAAATGCGCTTGAAGAATACAGAATCCAATCATAAAAAATAGGTTGCGATTTTTCGAGAGGAGCTTCTCGAAATCTTAAGCGACATTCTCTCTTCACCTATTGATTGGATTTACATTCCAAGACTTTTTTTGTAAGCTTCAGCTAATTTTCAAGAATTCAATTTCCTAAGTTAAAAGACCAAGTCTGTAGCTTATTCTCTAAATTTACATTGTAAGTCAAAGTTCCTATGAAATACCGCCAGGCCACTCTATTTTTTAAGACTATACCACTGCAAAAGTTCGAAGTTTTTTTAAGTAATTATAATATTTTTGATCAATTCTATTTCACATTCTGAGCAATAAGTAAAAATACAAATAGGGAAAAAAGTTTTCCAAGTATCGTAAAAAAAAAAAAAAATGATATTTAAATTAATAAAAATATGTTTACCTATAATATATAATTATAAGATTTATTAAATTGTATAAATTATTCTTTTCACAAAAGCGAGGTCTTAAAAGAAGCGGAATTATAATAACTTAAAACGCACTGATTGCCATATATATTCAGCATTTTAAAATATAGGTTATGTTTCTCGTTTTGTTTACATAAATGACGAAAATGTTCTAGAATCCCTGTAGAATCATGGGATTTTAACGGGATATCGTCATTTTGATGGGCTTCTACATGGATTGTCAGAATGTCATCAAAATTAATCTGTACAAAGTCGAAGCAATATTTTGAGTGATTTATTTACCAAACAGCTGGAAGTCATTATAGAGCGACGAAAAAATGGATAAATTCTTCTGAGTATTCTTGAACCATATTTTCGTTGAAAGAATACTTAAACTGATGAATAAATTTAAGAAAATACTTACAGGCTACAGCACAGCTTTTTCTTTATGGCTATATTATATCACAGTATCACACCCGTCTCAGCGAGTCTCTTATTCGCCCGGCAAACACAACCACAACACGTATCATGACCTGGTATGAAGACAGCCAACTTGCGCATGCGCAAATGTGCGGCACTTTTGCTGATGAGCTGATTAGCTATCACCACGTTATTATTATTATACCCCTTTATCCCTTTCAGGGTAAGCGTGACTCACTCGTGTGGAAAGGAGTAATGTGGGGGAGGGGTATATATTTTTAGATTGATCTTGAATTCCCGTGTAAAGTTTCGGATAGGAAATCATTCCAAAACAATCCGAATCATTCCGAAATCTGTATCCGAACCAATCCGAATGTATCTTAACCATGAATCCGAAAAAAGTTCTCAATTTCGTTCGACCCAAATGGGTTAAAAATTAATCCAACTCAATTCGGTTCAATCCGCGAAATACCAATCCGAATCAGTCTGCACCAAATTTTCAATCGGAATGAATCCGAACTCGGATTAACCTAAATTGATTTTCAATCCGATTGAAACCAATTCAATCCGGACTCGGATTCATTCGGATTGTAAATTCAGTATATATCAATCTGAGTTCGGATTCATTTGGATTGAAAATTTGGTTCGGATTGAACCAGTTTTAGTCGGATTAAATTATAACCGATTTGGAACGAACGAAACGTAGACCTTTTTCGGATTGATTCGGGTTGGTTCGGATACAGATTTCAAAATAATTCGATATGAATTGCTATCTGAAACTTTCGCCAGGATAACACGTTCGTTCCGCAACACTGCTCCGACCCAGGTTGCTGATTAATCTCTCTAGCGATCACCCCAAGTGAAGAAACTCACAAAATTGTTATGTGTGGTTTCCCACTTGGGCCCATTAGTATCCAAGGTCTTTGCTTCAGGCGTCATTTACTCTACTCACATTCTTTTTATAAACTATTTGTCGCCACAGTTTTCTGTCCTGGCATACTACTCTAGCTTCCTTTACGTCCATGCATTTTCTCATGCAAGCTCTTGTGCTTCTATGGCTTCTTGTGTAACTTTGAATTAGGGTCTCATAAGCCTCATTCACACATTCTAACCATGCTTTCCCCGGGCTGCCTCTGGGCGAAACTTGCATCTCAATATTTAGGCAAAAATAAGACATTTGGAATCTACAAGTTTTTACAATTCCGTGTATATGTAATTTGTCTAAAAAGGTTTTCAATTTGACGGGCAATACATTGAGACACTGAGAAGGACAACTAGGTAAAGCCCAAAATGAAATTTTACAGGAGAAACAATCTATGAAAAACTTTGAAAATGATCTTTTAGTATGAAAAAGGCCGTGGCTACGTGTACCGAAATTTCGGTACAAATAACTGCATTTTTTCGGTACAAATAAGGGGAACTGGAAAAGGGGCACATCAAACATGAAATATAAGTTTTCATGAAACATGCATTATTTCAGCCCTTTCCTATGCCTATGAAGCTACCTCGAACTCACTTGCAAAAGTCAAACTCACAATTCTTTGCTTACTATGAAAATTAGTTATTCATACAGTTTACATGTTCAACTGTACTGTTTCAAATAGTTATTGAAGCTAATTGTTCTAGCAATCTTTCTTTTTACAATTTGAAGTAGTAATGCTGACTTTAGGTTTTTGTATATTTTGAGATCACTATCTCATTCAATATCAAAAACTATTTGAATTGTTTCTTGTACAATGCGAACAAGTAAACTTCAAGTTAACAATACATGAAAGTGAATCTAACTTCACTTTTCCGTGTATGCAAGACGTGAAACAAGGATGCGTTATGTCCTCATGGCTATTCATCATATTTATGGACAAGTGTGTAAGAACGGCCCTCTTCGACGAAGAAGGTATAGATCTCGAAACAGTGAAGGTACGTGGGTTAGCTTTCGCAGATTACAAGATTGTTATGGCAGAATCAATCGAGGACTTGCAAAGAATGCTGAATAAAATTAATACAAGCAGGAAGAACATGGGGCTCACAATTAAAGTAAATAAAACAAAAATTATGGTGTTCGAAGGAAAAAGTGAGAAAACAATGTGGAACATTGTCCTAAATGATGAGAGATCAGAACAAGTTGACAAGTACGTATATCTGCGTAGCCTATTCACTAGCGACGGAAAAATAGATGGGAAGTTAGATACGCGCATAAGTGAGGGTAAGAAGGTTATCAGTAGAGCAGGGTCCATTCTCAGAAGTAAAAATATATCAAAAAAAGTTTAAAAGTCATACATAATTCTATATCTGTACCGACTGTACTATACGGTAGCAAGACATGGACCTGTCAAGAAAAGGACAAGAGTAAAATTAACGCGATCGGCATGAAACCTCTGCGCACAATATGCGGGAAACACTGATGGACTAAGTCCGAAACGAGATAATCCTCAAAGAATGTGGTACAGGAGAGACACTAGTTGACATATGGGAAAGAAATCAGTTAAGATGGTTCGAACATGTTGAAAGAGTGAAAGATGAACGACTGACCAAACAAGTGTACCCAGATAACAAAATATCGACACTGAGCCCACATGGTGCGTGCACGATGTGCAGAATTGTCGACACGTTGTGATGGCGAAAATGCCGACACATGTAACCTCATATGCGTCGCATATGCGCCGCACGTCGTTTCGACACAGCGTGTCGACACACTGCCCTTACAATGCATCCACATATGCGACGCATGTCGTGTCGACACGAGTGTGTCGGGAAAAAGCCCTTGTATAATTATAATAATTTAAAACAGTTTATTATTAATTGAGGGGCCGGATTAAATAAGGGGTCATAAATATGTCCCCTTATTTGATCCGTCCTCTCAATTAAAAATGTTTCAGGAACAATATAGCAAAACAGGAAGTTAAATTAATATATATTCAGCAATATATTTTATTAATTCTATTCGACTTTTGAAGTTTCCCATGTAAAATGAATGGAAAACAATCAGTTTTTTGAGTTTCTGGAATAATTAGATACTTGAAACCAAAAATGTCAATTTTTTATGAAATCGACCTTTTGAGCACTTTATTCTCGTTTTCTTCCACTTAAAATTATTTCTATTAGTCTAGTGGAATACTTATCAGCATTGGTTAATAAATTTTCGATTATTTGAACAAATTCATTTTTTTGGACATTTCATTTTTTCCTAAAAATTATTACTATTGGTCTAGTTGAATGCTTATTAACATTGGTTTGGTAATTTTCAATTATTTGAAGAAATGGATTTTTTATTTTTTTAAATAATGATTATGACTACTTCTTTAGTGGAATATTGATCAACACTGGTTACTTAATTTTTAATTGTTTAAACACATTCCATTTGCTTGAATAATTTTTTTTTTCAATGAAGAATTTTACTGAATTATCCTTAAGTGACATGAATTTATATTCAGATATTTTCCAATCGTTGAGGTTATAAATTATTATTTATTTTCAACAACCTTCAATTTGTTTCAACAATATTTTTTCACCAAATTTGTTTTTTTTTTTCTGAAATTTATATTAAAACTTCTGGTTGTTGGAAACAATAATTTTGTTACATATCTGAATTGGTATTAAACAAATTTCATTCCTTTAAATAATTGAAAATTAATGAACCAATCTTAATTAATATTCCACTAGACCAACAGAAATAATTTTGAATAAAAAACCGAGAATAGAGTGCTCGAAAAGTCGATTTGGAATCATATGGGCGGGGGGGGGGGGGGGGG
>CAKNXH010083923.1:0-23321 GCA_932178445.1 Andricus quercusramuli
ATAAAACCGTCCAGAGCTTTGAGGAAAAATTCGTCCAAGTCTGCCGATGATTCTGATTTTGCCAGTGGTACAGGAACTGAAATTCAAAGAAATAATATAAATTTATGAGTCTTTTTGAAAGAGTTCAAATTATAAAAGATTCCCAGATCATACCAATTTTTTATGTTTCTTTACGAGAGAGATAATTTTATAAGATTGACTCAATGAAAGCGTTTCTTTAACAAAATTTTGTTATGTAACCAACAATAATTTCTGAATGAACAAAATTATTCTGAATTAGAAAAATATATTGATTGGAAGGAAATCCCATTTATTCGAACGAAAGAGACATCCTGGAATCACCGAAACTTAATTTTGACTAAGAGCCAATTTTTTTTATATTCAAAGCAATTTTCCTTGAAAAAACACTTAGAAAATTATTTTTTTTGAATGAACAAAACCATTTCTTTGATGAAAGAAATTTTATTGATTCAAAAGAAATTTCTTTGAATCAAAGAAACTTATCTTTTTTTGAGAGCCAAATAAATATTTTTCTTTTAATCAAAAGAAATTTTTTCCAATCAACAAAAATGTCTTTACATAAAAAAAAAATTCTTTCAGTCAAGGAAACTTGTTTCTGACTGACAGCCAATGAATGAAAAGCAATTTTTTTCGAATCAACAGTCAAAAAAAGAGTTGTCTTAAATTAAAAAAAAAAAACATTTCTTTAAACCAAAGAAATTTTATTAAATCAAGAGAAATTTTGTTGAATCAATACAAATTTCATTAAATCAAAAGAGATTTCATAGAATCACAGAAACTTATTTTTGACTGAAAAGCAACAATGTTTTTTTTTTTTTAATTCGCAGTTATTTTCTTTGAATCAACATTCAGAAAAAGATTTGTCTTAAATTAAAGAAAACATTTCTTTGAACCAAAGAAATGTTATTGAATCAACAGTAATTTCTTTGAATCAATACACATTTCTTCAAATAAAAAGAGATTTCTTTGAAATTTATTTTTGATTTAGAGCCAATAATTTTGTTCTCTAGTACAAAATAATTTTCTTCGAATCAACACTGAAAAAAAGATTTGTCTTGAATTAAAAAATGCATTTCTTTGCAGCAAATAAATTTTATTAAACCAACAGAAATTTCTTTGAATCAATACAAATTTCTTTAAACCAAAGAGATTTCTTTGAATCACAAACATTTATTTTTGACTGAGAGCCAATTTTTTTCTGGTTCAAAGTAATTTTCTGCGAATCAACACTGAAAAAAAGATTTGTCTTGAATTAAAAAATGCATTCCTTTGAAGCAAATCAATTTTATTGAATCAACAGAAATTTCTTTAAATCAAAAGAGATTTCTTTGAATCTCAGAAACTTATTTTTTACTGAGAGCCAATATTTTGTTTAAATTCAAAGTAATTTTCTTTGAATTAATATTCAGAAAAAGATGTGTCCTAAATTAAGAAAAAAAAACATTTGTTTTAAACAAAGAAATTTCATTGAAACGACAGAAATTTCTTTGAGTCAATAAAAATTTCTTTGAATCACAAAAATTTATTTTTGATTTAGAGCCAATAATTTTTTTTCTACTTCAAAGTAATTTCCTTCGAATCAACACTGAAAAAAAGATTTGTCTTCAATAAAAAAAAAACATTTCTTTGAACCAAATAAATTTTGTTGAATCAACAGAAATTTCTTTAAATCAAAAGAGATTTTTTTGAATCTCAGGAACTTATTTTTTACTGAGAGTCAATATTTTGTTTAAATTCAAAGTAATTTTCTTTGAATCAATATTCAGAAAATGATGTGTCTTAAATTGAAAAAAAAAACATTTGTTTTAACCAAAGAAATTTCTTTGAGTCAATAAAAATTTCTTTAATCAAAAGAAACTTCTTTGAAATTTATTTTGGATTTAGAGCCAATAATTTTTTTTTCTAGTTCAAAGTAATTTTCTTCGAATCAACACTGAAAAAAAGATTTGTCTTAAATTAAGAAAAAACATTTCATTGAACCAAAGAAATCTTATTGAATCAACAGAAATTTCTTTGAATCAATACAAATTTTTTTTAATCAAAACAGATTTCTTTGAATCACAAACATTTATTTTTAACTGAGAGCCAATAATTTTTTTTTCTAGTTCAAAGTAATTTTCTTCGAATCAACACTCAAAAAAACAGTTGCCTTAAATTAAAAAAAAAAAAAAACATTTCTTTGAACCAAATAAATTTTATTGAATCAAAAGAAATTTTTTTGTTTTAATACAAATTTCTTTAAATCAAAGAAGAGTTCTTTAAATCAAAAAAGATTTCTTTGAATCAACGGAACTTATCTTTGATTGAGAGCCAAATAAATATTTTTCTTTTGATCAAAAGAAATTTGTTTCAATCAACAAAAATGTCTTTACATAATAAAAAAAATTCTTTCAGTCAAGGAAACATGTTTCTGACTGAGAGCCAATGAATGAAAAGCAATTTTCTTCGAATCAACAGTCAAAAAAAGAGTTGTATTAAATTTAAAAAAAACATTTCTTTAAACCAAAGAAATTTAATTGAATCAAAAGAAATATCTTTGAATCACAGAAACTTATTTTTGACTGAGAACCAATGACTGTTTTTCTTTGATCCAAAGAAATTTTTTGACTAAGCCATTCATCATTATTTTTTATTCAAAGCAATTTTCTTTGAATCAACAATCAAACAAGCTTATCTTTGACTGAGAGCCAGTGAACATTTTTCCTTGAATCAAATAATCTTTTTCCCGAATGCAAAATTAAATACTCAGAAAATTATTTGTCTGGAATTAAAGAAACCTTCTTTTTAGGATATTTTTTTAATTTAACCGAAAATAATTTTATAATGAAGAAAATAAATGATTTTTTAAATTCAATTCATTCAGAAAAAAAGATCTTCTCCTTTCACTCCGCTGGGACACGAACACTAGATCAACTGATTTCCGGTCAGGTGCTCTAACCAATTGAGCTACAGATAGATCAAAGTAAGAATCCCTTTTTCTCAAAAACACGCATTATTCAGCAAGATGTTTTATACAAATCAATTTTTAATAGGAATCTGTATTATCATCGGAGACGGTAACGATATCTACAATACCGATCAAAGTTAGATCCTCTAATACAGAACAATTTTTTCTTCATCACAGACTGGATGGAGATATAAATTAAAAATGTTTTAAATTCAATTTATTCAGAAAAAAAAGATCTTCTCCTTTCACTCCGCTGGGATACGAACACCAGATCAACTGATTTCCGGTCAGGTGCTCTAACCAATTGAGCTACAGAGAGATCAAAGTAAGAATCCCTTTTTCTCAAAAACACGCATTATTCAGCAAGATGTTTTATACAAATCAATTTTTAATAGGAATCTGTATTATCATCGGAGATGGTAACGATATCTACAATACCGATCAAAGTTAGATCCTCTAATACAGAAAAATTTTTTCTTCATCACAGACTGGATGGAGATATAAATTAAAAATATTCTAAATTCAATTTATTCCGAAAAAAGATCTTCTCTTTTCACTCCTATTAAAAAAATAAATGATTTTAAGTTAAAGAAAAATTTTCACTGGAACTAACAATTATGTAGGAGGAAAAATACATACCATCGTCAATTAAAGCACGAAGTTTTAAATATGCAATTGCCAATCTCATGACACTCGCTTTATCCAGGTGGGCAGCCTGTTCAGTTGTCATTGGCAGTGCACCTGCCAAATCTGTGAAAATGTCAGTTTCCCGACTTCTACGGCACCTGGCTGCATCCCTCGATTTTTCCTTCCTCTTCTCATTGCTCCTACAAACAACAAAATTTCCACTAATAAATCATTTTATTTATAACAAAAAAATATATTTCAAGGAATCTGTATTATCATCAGAGAATAACAGAACAAATTTTAACGTCTTTTCAGACTAGATGGAGATATGAATTACAAATTATTTTAATTAATTTTTTTCTGAAAGCTACTAGAGCGATCGAGAGAAGAAACTTTTTTCAGAAAATACACGCATTATTTTGCTAGATGGCACAAGTTAAATTTTTCAAGGAATCTGTATTATCATCAGAGAATAACAGAACAAATTTTAACGACTTTTCAGACTAGATGGCGATATGATTTTTTCTGAAAAAGATCTCCTTTCCCAGCGGACCAAAAGGAGATCTTTTTCAGACAAAGATTAATTAAAATTATTTTCAATTCATATCTCCATCTAATCTGAAAAGACGTTAAAATTTTTTCTGTTGTTCTCTGATGATAATACAGATTCCTTGCAAATTTTAACTTGTACTATGTAGCAAAATAATGCGTGTATTTTCTGAAAAAAGTTTCTTCTCTCGATCGATAAAGGAAAAGCACCCGACCGGCAATCGGAAGTTCTGAGGTTCGATTCCCAGCGGAGCGAAAGGAGATCTTTTTTCAGAAAAAAATTAATTACAAGAAATATTTTCAAGCCATTTTTATTCAACAGTTTCTGTACAAGTTTCCAAATGTCAGTTGATTTGAAAAAAAGCGTCATTATATTCTATAGTTGATTATTGTAAATTAAAACCTTTTCGATGTCTCTCTAAATTATTAATGTCTAGACCGAAATTTCGTATACAAAAACAAGTCAAGGTTCGACGTCGATTCTGGCGACACTATTAACCAAGATTTCAGATGGAAAGGCAAAACAAGCGACTGAAATAGTGTTTCACCTGATTTGTTTGTTATGCCACTTTCAAGCTTCAGTTCAATTTTAAAAGTTTTATTATGTTATTATTTCATTTATTCTATTAAATACTATTTTTATATTTTATTTTATTTATATTAAATTGAATAATAAAATCTCAAGTCTATAAAAAATGATTTTTTTTTTTAAATTTTCAAGACGATTTTTATTGTAAAAAGAGAATCATTTAAAATAAAATTGGTACAATGTAGATATAAATGATAAAGTGTCGAATTTAGAAGACTGAAATTTCAAAAGGTAAAAATTTGAAGAGGTAAAAGTGGAAGTCTCCGAATTTGGAAAATAATAGAATTTCTAAGAAACGGGATAAAATAAACCTCCAAGTTTTAAAGAATAAAATTATCAAAATTTATAATTTTTGAAATTTACACAGACATTTTTTTATATTTTAAAAAGAGGAAATTTAGAAAGGTTTAAAAATGACAAAAGTTCACTTTTCAAAACCTTCAGATTTCAAATTGAAAATATCTCAGTTTGTTATTTTTTTGAAAATTTAAAGTTGAAAAATTTAGCAGTTTTAAAAACTGAAAGAACTTATTTCACAAATAATAGAATTTCTAATAAACGGAATTTAAAAAAAAACCTCCAAATGTTGAAGAATAAAATGTTAAAAGGATTACAATGTAATTTTTTTTCAATTTCCACAGCAATTATTTTATATCTGAAAAAAAGAAAATTTAGAAACGTTTAAAATTAACAAAAGTTCATATATCTAAAACTTTCAAAATTCAAATTAAAAATATCTCGTTTACTTTTTTCAAAATTTAAAGTTGCAAAATTTAGTAGTTTTAGAAACTGAAAAAATTTATTTGACAAATAATACAAGTTCTGAGTAATCGAATTAAAAAAGAACCAAGTTTTAAAGAATAAATTGTTAAAAGAATTTGAATTTACAATTTTTTTAATTTTTCACAGACATTTTTTTATATCCCAAAAGAAAAGAAATTTAGAAATGTTTATGAGTAACAAAATTCCACCTTTAAATGCGTTCAGATTGCAAATCAAAAATATTTCGCTAAATTATTTTTTTCAAAATTTAAAGTTGCAAAATTTAGCAGTTTTATAGACTAAAAAAAATTATTTTACAAATAATAGAAGTTCTGAGAAATCTAATCAAAAATACATCCAAGATTTAAAGAGTAATATGTTAAAAGGATTTAAATTTACAATTTTTTAAAAATTTTCACAGAAATTTGTTTATATCTTAAAAAAAAAGAAATTTAGAAAGGTGACAAATGAAAAGTGACAATATTCAACTTTTAAAAGCGTTCAGATCTCAAATTATAAATATCTCGCTTTACTATTTTTTCTTCAAAATTTAAAGTTGAAAAATTTAGCAGTTTTATAAACTGAAAAAAATTATTTTACAAATAATAGAAGTTCTGAGAAATCTAGTCAAAAATACATCCAAGTTTTGAAGAATAATATGTTAAAAGGATTTAAATTTACAATTTTTACAAAACTTTTACTGAAATTTTTTTATATCTCAAAAAAAAAAAAGAAATGCGACAAAGAAAAAGTGACAAAATTCAACTTTTAAAAGCGTTCAGATCTCAAATAAAAAATATCTCGCTTTAATATTTTTTTTCAAAATTTAAAGTTGCAAAATTTAGCAGTTTTATAAACTGAAAAAAGCTTATTTTACAAAAATTCAAACTTTTAATAAATGGAACAAAAAACATCAAAGTTTTAAAGAATAAATTGTAAAAAGGATTACAATTTAATTTTTTTAATTTCCACAAATTATTTTATATCTCAAAAAAAGGAAATGTAGAAATGTTTAAAATTGACAAAAGTTGATATTTATTAAAGCGTTCAGATTTAAAATTAAAAATATCTCGATTTGTAATTTTTTTTTTAATTCAAAGTTGCAAAATTTAGCCGTTTTAAAAACTGAAAAAAAATTATTTTACAAAATGTAATAGAATTTCTATGAAATTGAATGAAAAAACATAAAACTTTTAAAGAATAAAATATTAGAAGTATTACAATAAACAAATTTTTAAAATGATCAAATATCTCGGTTTGTTATTCTTGTAGAAAATTTAAAATTACGAAATTTATGAGTATTCAAATTTGAAAAAAAATTCGAAATTAGGGACATTTTTTGGGATTTTAAAGACCAGAAAATAATATTTGAATAAACTGGAACATAAAAAGTAACAAATCAAACAATATTTGAAATTTTAAAAAGGTCAAAGTAGGCAAAATTTAAATTTAAAAACGGGCAAATCCAAAATCCGGAAAATTCGAGAAAATTGAGTTTGTCAAGTCGAAAAAAAATTGTAAATTGAAATTAAAAGTTATATCTTTCTTTTTGAATACTAAATTATCAATGAAAATGCAAAATTGGGCCCAAAAAACGCTGCAACTTATTTTAAAGTGTCGAAATTGAAAACTATGGAAATTTCAAAGGAACTAAATTGCAAATATTTTTTATTTTGGAGAAGAATGATGAATGATGAAGAAAAATAATTCTGTGAAAAAAAGGAGAAAAATATTAAATAAAATACTTAGCGTATAAGTGATAAATTATCGAATTTAAAAAAACTAAAATTTAAAAACGCAAATATTATTGATATTACTATTAAAAAGAAAAAAAAATATTTTTTTATATCAAAACATTCGACAAATACAAAAATTATTCATAGAAAAAAATTTATTTTTGATGGAACTTATTTTTCTCATCGCTTTTTAACAAATTTTTTAAAATGATGAGATTTAATTAAATGAAAATCAATAAAATCTCTAAAGAAATCTGTATTATCATTAGAGAATAACAGAAATTTTCAAGGCCATTTCAGACTAGATGGAGCTATTAATTAAAAATTATTTTAATTAATTTTTTTTCTGAAAAAAGATCTTCTCCTTTTGCTCCGCTGGGATTCGAACCTCAGAACTTCCGATTGCCGGTCAGGTGCTTTTCCCATTAAGCTACTATTTTTGTTTAAACGAAAAAATTATTTAAAATAAACGGTTTCTCTAATTCAAAACAAATATTTTTCTGAGTGAAAAAATGATGAGAAAAAAAATCGGTCAAAAATAATTGTTTTAAATTTGAAAGCCGCTAAAAATCCTAAATCCTGAAAACTGGAGAAAATTGAGTTTCTCAAATGGGAAAAAAGGTTAAAATAAAAAAAGAACGTACAAATAATCCTCCAAATCAACTTCGGCATCGCAGATGGAATTTGTATTTCCTCCAAAGCAATATCCATAAGGCTCACAACGATAAAAATTGTCAGAACATGGTAAAATTGTCGCAGAATTGTAATAATAATTTGGATCGTATAAAGGGCACTCATTGGCTGTACAAGTGAGCCATTTTTCATCTGTACAATATGCAAAAGCCCTCTCCTCAAATTCATTTCGGTCATTTTCATTCACAGAAATCAAATTATTATTATTATTATTATAATTATTATTAATATTCACAGAATCTTCTCTTTGACAGGGTCGAGTTTCCTGACCAAAGACACAAAGACGGTCCAAATCCTCAACGTCAACAGGTCCAAATTGACAAGATGGAAAATCAAAACGATAACGACCTTCCATTTCTTCAAAAAATTTAATTACAAGATATTAGGTTCTTTTTTGTATCAGAGTTCGAATCAGATCCAAAAAAAAAAAAAAAAAAAAAAAATCTCGAAAATATCAAATTGTTTATCTATTAATAACAATTTATGAATTTTCTCCACCATCAATTTTGTAATTCGAAATTTTCAAATAAATAATTTTACTCAATCATAAAATTTACTTCTAAATGTTTCTAAGCATTATTGATGGAAGAGAACATTTAAATTGTAAATAATTGTTTAATATTGGGATATTTTTGCATTTTCAAAGAGATAAAAAATATAAATTATGCGAAAAACTTATGAATAATTTAGCTTTTTAATACTTTTCAAAGATTTTGAGACTGATTTTTTAAAAGATTTATGGGAAAATAAATTTAAAAATAAATAAATTTAAATTTTTTAGGTAAACTTAATTTCGTAGGGAGTCAAGAGAATGCAAAAAATATTCTTAAGATTCATGGGAAAATTTCAAATGATTTTTTTCTTGATGAAATCTAGGAGAAAAATCAAAAACATTACAAAACATGTTAAATGATTTTCTAAAATTTTGAATAAGAGCGTAAAAGATTTTTAAGCAAAATAATGCCATAATACAACATTTTAAAATAAAAAATTCAAAAATAATAAAAAATTATAAGATATTTTAGGAATTTTCTAAGATTTCAAGAAAAGGAAAAAAATTAGGAAATTTTAAAATAATTTTTTATTTTGAAAAATTAATTTTAAGAGAATATTTAAAAATATTTCAAAACATTTTAAAGGATTTCTAAAATAATCAAAGATGAATCTGAAAGATTTCGAGAACATTTTTTTAATTTTGTAGAATTGAAAAAAAATTTCCACGAAGAATTTGAATAATTTTAAAATATTGGAAGGTTTACAAATTTTGAAAGGATTAAAAAAAGAATTTTCTTAAGATTTATGGGGAAATCTTTTATGACTTTTTGTTTTGAAAAATAAATTTTAAAAGAAAATGGAAAAAATATTTCAAAACATTTCAAAAGATTTCCATAAATTTCGAAGAAGAGTAGAAGATTTTAAATTTAAATGTTTCAATGAGGTAAGATTAAAAAATGAAAAAAATCGAATAAATTCAAAAAATATTTAGAAGATTTGAAGAGATTGAAAAACTTTTAAACAGTACAGGATTTAAAAAAATGAAGACTTTCTAAAGATTCCAAACCAAAACTTTAGAAGCTTTAAAAGAATTTTGAAAGACTTCAAGTAAATGAACAAACTTTCTAAAAATTTCTAGGAAAATTTTTTGAAATTTTGAATGATTTTTCAAAATTTTAAAAAATTTTCGAGTCAGCTAAAAATATTTTTAGGAATTTAAGAGTTTTTGAAAAGATAAAAAATATTTAAAAACTTGGAAGCATTTCTAAAAATTTATCGAATACTTTTTTCTTCCTTCTAAACTTCTTCCTAAATATTTTTTAAAAAGGCTCGAATTTTTCCTAATATTTTGTAAAATCCTGTAAAATAAAAAAATTAATATCTTCTAGATTCTGCCTTAACACATCAGAAATATTCAAAAATCTTTTATTATTTTCTCAAGAATCTTATAAAATTTATACTTATGTAAGTTTAAAAACAAAATGATAATAATTTCAATATTTGTGTGACTAAACAAATATTTAAAAAGCATTCAGTGTTACATGAAGGAAATGTTCGAAAAAGAAGAAATAAATCAATCTCAAAAAATTCATTAAACATAAGAATTTAATCGATTTAAAACAAGTTTTTTAAGATAATTTTATTGCAAATTTACTTGAACTTTCTCTTGACAGATTAAAATTGAATAGAAAGTTACATAGCTCATTAATCTCATTAACAAGTGATTAAGTGATATAAATCAGTACAAAGTTCAGTTTTTCTCAGAAAAATATTTGTCTGGGATTAAAGAAACTGTTTCTTTGTCATAATTTTTTTTTTTCATTTACCCAAAAATAACTTGAAAATAAAGAAAATTATTTTAAAATAAAGAGAAATTTTCATTGTAAATCAGTTCTTTGCATCCAAACAAATTTCTTTGAAACAAAGAAACTGTTTCTTTAACATTATTTTCTTTATTTAAGCAAAAATAAGTACAAAATGAAGAAAATCCCTTTAAATTAAAAAAAAAGTTTCAGTGAAACCAAAAACCTTTTCTCTGAATCAAAAGAAATTTCTTTGAACAAAAGATGTTTTTCTTTGACTGAGAGCCAATTAATTTTTTTTATAATTCGAAGAAATTTTCTTTAAATCAACACAGAAAAATATTTTTCTTGAACTAAAGGAACCGTTTCTTTATAATATTTTGCCATTTAATCAAAAATGACTTCAAAATCAAACAAATCATTTTAAATTCAAGAAAAATGTTCACTGGAACGAAAAAATTTTCTTTTAAAACGAATGAAATGTTTCTTTGAATGACAGCTATAATGAATATTTTTCTTTGATTTAAGGAAATTTTTTTCTACTCAAAACAGAAAATTTTTTTCTTGAATTAAAGAAACTGTTCCTTTAAAATTTTTTTAAATTTAATCAAAAATAACTTCAGATTAAAGGAAATCATTTTAATTTAAAGAAAGTTTTTTACTGGAATCAAAAATCTTTTACATGAATCAAAGAATTTCTTTAAATCAAAAGAAAAGCTTTGATAAATGATTTTTTTTTTATAATTCAAAGAATTTTTTGGAATAAAAAATTATATTGTTCTTAAATTAAAGAATCGGTTTCTTTGATGTAATTTTTTCTATTTAACCAAATATAGCTTGAAAATGAAGAAAATTATTTTAAATTAAATACAAACTTTTCTTTGATTGGTGGGGAATTAATATTTGTCTTTGATTTAAAGAAATTTTCTTTGAAGCAAACAAATTTCTTGAAAATTTAGAAAATTATTTTAAAACAAACAAAAAATTAAACATAATTTTCTTTATTTAACCAAAAATAACTTCAAAATGAAGAAAATGCCTTTAAATTAAAGAAACAGTTTAAGTGGAACCAAAAATCTTTTCTTCGAATCGAAAGAAACTTATTTAAATCAAAGATATTTTTCTTTGACTGAGAGCCAATGTTTTTTATTTTATAATTCAAATAAATTTTTTTTAAATTAACCCAGAAAAATATTTTTTTTTTCAACCAAAGGAACCGTTTCTTTATTATACTTTTTCATTTAAACAAAAATAACTTCAAACTCAAGCAAATAATTTTAAATTCAAAGAAAATTTTCACTGGAACAAGAAAATTGTCTTTAGAAACAAATGAAATTTCTCTTTTATCAGATATAACGAATATTTTTCTTTGACTCAACGACAGTTTCTTTTACACAAAACAGAAAAATATTTCTCTTGAATTAAAGAAACTGTTTCTTTAACATTATTTTTTTATTTTAACCATAAATAATTTCAGATAAAAGAAATTCATTTTAATTTAAAGGAAATTTTTTAATGGAATCAAAAATCTTTTACATGAATCAAAGAAATTTCTTTAAATCAATAGAAATTGCTTTGAATCAAGAAAACTTTTCTTTGACTGAGGGTCAATGATTTTGTTTTATAATGCAAAGAATTTTGTTGAATAAAAAATTATATTGTTCTTAAATTAAAGAATCGGTTTCTTTGATGTAATTTTTTCTATTTAACCAAATATAGCTTGTAAATTGAGAAAATTATTTTCAATTAAATAAAAACTTTTCTTTGATTGGTAGGTAATTAATATTTATCTTTGATTTAAAGGAATTTTCTTTGGACCAAAGAAATCTCTTGAAATCCGAAGAATTAATATTTCTTTATTAATTATTTATTTTAATAAATATCTTTAATTATATAAAGCCACTAAATATTTTTCATTTAATCCAATTCCTTACTGAAAAATTATGTTAAGAAAGTAACTGGAATATTTAATTAGCATCTGAAAGATTTTATTGTTTATCTCTAAATAATATTCCCAGAATAAAGATTGCAAGTAGTGACGTAATTCTCAACTAAAAAAAAAATATAATTTACCACTTTTCTCAGAAGCATTTAATTCTAATCAGCTGTGCGATAAAAAATTTCAGCTATATTTAAAATTACACGACCAAAAAAACTGAAGTCAAATGAAACTAATTGGCAAATTATAATTATAATTATAGTTGATAATGGACAAAATTCTATTGTGTCAAAATCTTTTTAAATATTATTTTAATAAATTATCATTATGCAATTATACAAATTGTAATCTAAAACCCTTTTCATTGGTCCAATTTATTTTTTTAACAAAGAATTAACATATTTATTTCAATACGATACAAAACCTAGTTATCAAAAGATAAGAAAATCAAGTAAATGCTGCAATAAAATTACGTAATATGTTAAATATTAGATCACTAAAAACATCTGATTAAACTTATTAACAACAAGCATTATCTTTAAAGAAAACACGTAACTGATTCGATCTCTGATTTAATAAACTCCATTTTTCATCATCTCAGAATATAATTAAACTGGACAGTCGGAAATTATCTACAGGGCTAGCGCGAACGGCACTACAAATTACTGGTGACTTTGAAAGATGATAACTCGGTCGGCAATGAACCTGAAAACCTAAAATTTATAGGAACCATTCTTTGAAATCTTATCTTCAATTTAGGCCAAGAAAAGATAAAAAATCTTCACGGGTTCTCGAGTTATAAATTAAAATGTCCAAGCGCTGCATCGAGTTTGTCAGCTTAAAGCAACTAACTTTTTTATTTATATCTCTGGAACCGGTATAATTTTTTCAAGTTTTCTTGGCTTAAATTAAAGATAATATATACAAGAATACTTTCTGAAATTTTTGTATTTTTGCCACAACTTTCCGGAAATTCGGGGTATGAAGTTAAAAAAATTCTGGAATTTTTTCAAAAAGCTTCTCACGTGATACTTACTTTTTAAAACGTCAGAAATATCTTCACTGAGGTACATTCGACGTGAAATTTTATAAGCTTTTTAACTGGATTTTTAAAAAATGTCTAGACTTATTTCCGACCGAGTTATCGTGTTTCTGAGTCTTCACTGATTTTTAATGCTATGGATTAGGAAAGTTTTGGCAAAACTTGAAATTGACAGGACGTAATCTTTGAATTAAGTTTCCTTGGCTCAAATTATAAATAAAATTTTAAAGATTTTGAAATTTACAGGAAGTAATATTGTAAACCATTCCTTTTTTTTTAGCCACGAAAACCTAAAAAATCATAGGTTCCTGAGACACAGCGGAAGTGTCCAAGCGCGGCGTCTAGTTTCATTATGCTCAAGCTCGACGCAACGCTTGGACATTTTAATTTATAACTCGAGAACCCGTGAACATTTGTAAACTTATCTTTGCTTAAATTGAAGATAAGATTTCGAAGAATGCTTCCTGTGAATTTCATATTTTTGGCACAACTGCCCCAGTTCGTGAAACGAGTTAAAGTTTTGAGAAATTCTAGAATTTTTTCAAAAACTTCTCGACCAATATTTTTAGTGGTATGACTCAGGAAAGTTGTAATTTTTTTTTTTTTTAAATTTACAGGAAATAATGTTGTAAATCATAACTTACTTTTTAGCCAAGAAAACTTAAAAAATCATAGGTTCCTGAGACACAGCGGAAGTGCCCAAGCGCGGCGTCTAGTTTCATTATGCTCAAGCTCGACGCAACGCTTGGACATTTTAAGTTATAACTCGAGAACCCGTGAACATTTTTGAACTTATCTTTGCTTAAATTGAAGATAAGATTTCAAAGAATGCTTCCAGTAAATTTCAGATTTTCAGCATTACTTCCGACCGTGTTATCATCCTTCAAAGTCACGAGTGATTTTTAGTGCCGTGTAGATTATTTCTAACCGACAGGGTACCTTTCTGAGTTTTGATTTGACGCGAGGGATTCGAGGTGTTGTGGGAAAAATAATTTAAAAAAATTGGAACACGTTTTGGGTACGACCGGTTCGTAGGAATCCTGTCGCGAGCATCGAACTTGCGGTCACGACTTTGATTCCCGGTTAATCCGAACGCGGCCGAATCCGCGAGTCCATTTTCGATATGGAAAGTCTGAGGCGCGTTTATCGACTAAAGCCAAAAATTTCTAGGCTTAACAGTTCCTAACTTTCTTGACATGCGATTCTTATCAGAATGATAGGGATTAATATGAATCGCTCTTGTCATCGATAAAATGCCGATGTACTTTTGTCCACTCTTTGTTATCTTGATGGTACTAATCAGGCTAGTCAGTAATCAGTACTAATGAGAGGAATGCTACAGAAGTCTGCCTTTCAAAATTCCATGACTTTTTCAGGTTTACTTTTTCAGGCTTTACTTTTGAGAAGATTCCTGGTCTACTTTTCCAAACGAATCCAGACGACTAGAGTCAATTTTAAAAGATTCTACTGATCGAAGACTAATTTACAATTTCATCAAGATTTTTTTTAATTCACCAAGATTTTAAAGACATTCAAAAAGATTTCACATCGCTTCATAAATATTTCAAACATTCCAAAGGATTTAAAAAAAATTGCAAAAGATGTCAAAAAGATTTTAGAACATTTCAAAGACTTCGCAGATTTCAGGAAGATTGTTAAGATTTCAGAGAAATTCACAAAGATTTTAGAAACATTTCAAAAAATTTTAGAACGATTTTTTTTTAAATCTAAAAGATTTCGAAAATTTCAAAGAAATTCAAAAAGGTTATAAATCACTTCATAAATATTTAAAAGATTCCAAAATATTTCAAAAATTTTCAAAAGATTTCAGAACATTTCAAAGATTTCGCAGATTTCAGAGAAATTCACAAAGATTTCATAAACATTTCAGAAGATTTCAGAAAGTTTTCTTTTTAATTTACAAAGATTTCGAAAATTTAAAAGAAATTCAAAAAGCTATAAAATCAGTTTATAAATATTTAAGGGATTCCAAAAGATTTCGCCGACTTCATGAAGATTGTAAAAATTTCAAAGAAATTCACAAAGATTTCGAAAGATTTCAAAAACATTTCAGAAAGATTTTTTAAAAACTCACGAAGATTTCAAAATTTTCAAATAATTTAAAAAAATGTTTCAAATCACTTAATAAATATTTCAAACTTTCCAAAAGCTTTCAAAATTTTTCAGACCATTGCAAGGATTTCGCAGATTTCAGGAAGATTGTAAAGATTTCTGAGAAATTCACAAAAATTTCGAAAGATTTCATACAAATTTCAAAAGACTTCAGAAATATTTTTTTTGAAAATTCGCAAAGAAATTCAAAAAGGTTTCAAATCATTTCAAAATATTTAAAAGATTCCAGAAGATTTCACAAGGATTCCAAAAAATTTCAAAAGATTTCAGAACCTTTCAAAAATTTCGCAGATTTCAGAAAAATTGTAAAGATTTCAAAGAAATTCACAACGATTTCAAAAGATTTCATAAATATTTCAGAAAGATTTTTTTTAAATTCACAGATTTCGAAAATTTTAAAGAAATTCAAAAAGGTTCCAAATAACTTCAAAAATATTTGAATTGTCCCAAAAGATTTCACAAGGCTCCTAAAAAATCTCAAAAGTTGTCAAAAGATTTCAGAACATTTCAAAGATTTCGCAAATTTCAGGAAGATTGTATAAATTTCAAAGAAATTCACAAAGATTTCAAAAGATTTCATTAAAATTTCAAAAGTTTTCAGAAAGATTTTTTAAAAATTCATAAAGATTTCAAAATTTTCAAAGAAATTCAAAAATGTTTCAAATCACTTCATAAATATTTAAAACATTCCAAAAGATTTTAATAGATGTTACAAGATTTCAGAACATTTCAAAGATTTTGCCGATTTCAAGAAGATTGTAAAGATTTCAGAGAAATTCCCAAAAATTTCGAAAGATTTCACAAACATTTGAAAAGATTTCAAAGCGATTTTTTAAAAATTCCCAAAAATTTTTAAAACTTCAAAGAAATTCAAAAAGGTTTAAAATCACTTAATAAATAATTAAAACATTCCAAAAAGTTTCAAACAATTTTAAAAGATGTCAAAAGATTTCAGAAGATTTCAGATTTAGATTTAGAGAAATTCACAAAGATTTTGAAAGATTTCACGAACATTTCAAAAGATTTCAAAAGAATTTTTAAAAAATTCACAAAGATTTCGAAAATTTCAAAGAAATTTAAGAAGGTTTCAAATCATTTCATAAATATTTAAAAGATTTCACAAGGATTCCAAAAATCTTAGGGAATGTCAAAAGATTTCAGAACATTTCAAAGATTTCGCAGATTTCATGAAGATTGTACAAATTTGAAAGAAATTCACAAAGATTTCACAAACATTTTCAAAAATTTCAGAAAGATTTTTAAAAAATTCACAAAGTTTTCAAAATTTTCAAAGAAATCCAAAAATGTTTCAAATCACTTCATAAATATTTAAAACCTTCCAAAAGATTTCAAAGAATTTCAAAAGATGTCAAAAGATTTCAGAACATTTCAAAGATTTCGTCGATTTCAGAAAGATTGTAAAGATTTCAAAGAAATTAACAAAAATTTCAAAAGATTTCACAAACACTTAAAAAGATTTCAAAACGATTTCTTACAAATTCCCAAAAAGTTTTAAAACTTTAAAGAAATTCAAAAAGATTTAAAATCACTTCATAAATATTTGAAAGATTACAAAAGATTTCAAAAGATTTCACAAGGATTCCAAAAATCTCCGGGAATGTCAAAAGATTTCAGAACATTTCAAAGATTTCACACATTTCATGAAGATTATAAGAATTTCAAAGAAATTCACAAAGATTTCGAAAGATTTCACAAACATTTCAAAAGATTCCAGAAAGATTTTAAGAAAATTCACAAAGATTTCGAAATTTTCAAAGAAATTCAAAAAGGTTTCAAATAACTTCAAAAATATTTGAAAGGTCCCAAAAGATTTCACAAGGATTCCAAAAAATCTCAAAAATTTTCAAAAGATTTCGCAGATTTCAGAAAGATTGTAAAGATTTAAAAGAAATTCAAAAAAATTTCAAAAGATTTCATTAACATTTCACAGGGCTTCTGAAAAACTCTGAGAATGCCAAAAGATTTCAGGACATTTCAAAGATTTCGAAATATTTCACAAACATTTCAAAAGATTTCAGAAAGATTTTTTCAAAATTCAGAAAGATTTCGAAAATTGTTGACTATTCCATTTCTGGTTCAAAAAATCTATTTTAGTTGAAAATTCAACTATTTAGTTTAAATGTCGACTTTCTTGATTGAAAATTCATTTGCATTATTGAGGATTCAACTATTTTGTTAAAAATTTGTCTTTTGGTAGAAAATTCACCATTTATTTCAGAAAAGTAATTTTTCTTGGTAGAACATGAACTTTTTTGTTTAAGATTCATTTTTTTGGTCTCCTAAAAAATTCATCTTTATGGCTTGAAAATTTATGTTTCTTGGTTGAAAATTCAACTTTTCATTGAAAAATTAATCAATTTTGGTTGAAGATTCAACTGTTTTCTTGAAAATTCTTCTTTTCTTTTGTTGAAAAATCAACTACCTGGTTTAAAGTTAAACAAATTTTTTAATAATTCCTACAATTGATTCATGATTTTAGTTGAAGATTGCTCTGTTTTGAGGAAAATTCTTCTATTTGGCTTGAAAAATTTAAAAATTTGGTAGAAAATTAAACTATTTGGTTAAAAATTCGTTTTGTTGAAAATTAAACTATTTAGTTCAAAAGTCACCATTCTAGATTGAAAATTAACTTTTCTGTTGAAGATTCATTTTTTGGTCTTTAAAAATTTCGTTTCTTTGTTTGAATTCTAATCTTTTTTGTCAAAATTTCGTCCTTTTGGATTGAAAATTAATCTTTTACGGTAGAAAAAAATGTTTCTTGGTAGAAAATTAATTTTCCTTTATAGAAAATGATTTTAAAAAAAATGATAAAATTTAAATTCAAATCAAATAAAAAATGAATTAAATACTTGACAGCCTCGAAAGAAATTGAATGCAACGTAGATCGACCGTAACAAAATAATAGATTCTTAATGAGTCGTTCTCTATTTTAAAAACGTTACCTATTATCATATTTTATAATTTATTCACATGAGATTCCATTCTCTTCAAATAAATTAAGAGCAAACGTTGACTAACCACTCTTGCCAATTTTGTTTACCATTTATCTTATCTCGCATAAAAAAATTTATTTAAACTAAACAAATATATTCAATAATTTATTAATGTTTACTTCATAATTACTTTCAGAAAAATTGACTGAAAGGAGAATCGGTTTAAAAATGAGTGAAAATAGGGGGCAAATATTTTATAGAATTAATTTTTTAATAATTTAATAATTGAAATTTATTTTTTATTTTTATACTTAATATTTGCTGGAAACGATTTCTTTAAGAAATGTTGTTTACCAACTAATGCTCCTGTTTTACCGGTTCATGAATCGTAAAAATGTTTTATTTTTTCAGATTCGCTTGGCCAATGTGTATAATTATTATCTTATAACCCGCATTAATTACTTCACGTGGCATTGGTTTAGTTCCTTGTGCCAAATCTAGATGCCACTTCACTTTTTTTTTTAATTTTTTAAGTTATTCAACAATCTTATCTTTTAGGTTTGAAAAATACAAAATTCTACAAGCGGATCTTTGATCAACCTAAAGTTTTTCCCTTCTTTGTTTATCTTGTCTTGCAAATATTTAAGATTTTATTAGATTACCTTTTTCATTAAATATTTTTCTTAATTTGGGTTTGAGAGCTATTTTCCAACATTGTAAACTTTAGAATTTAAAATAATCTCAATTACAAATGTTTTGAACCTAAAATAAACTCGGAAATAAATAAAAATGAATGTTTAATCTGCGATTGCAATCACAATTAATGCAAAGACTTCTTCAATAAAGCTTATTTGTACTTTTATCGTGATGGATTGTCCTAATTATCACAGTTTAATATAAAAAAAGTCCAATTTAAACAAAATAATTTATGAGCAATGGCATTTGTAAAGGTCCAATCTTGAAAGTTAAAAAATTCAAAGTATAAAATTGAAAATTATTTTTTATTTAACAACAAAATCCTTACAAATAATATACGACAGTTTACAACTTAAGAAAATTTATTTGATTTTTTATTAACAAATTAATGAGTGAAAGTGCTACTTCAAGATTAAAGGTCATGTAAAATCAATGTTTAGTTAGCATTTTTTAGAATCCAGACTCTGATTGTTAATGTTATAAACAAATATTTATCTTAGTTTTGACAATTCACATTAAGTCTTCAAATGGAAGTTAAGAAACTTCATAAATTTTATATCGTCAAGGAATTATTAGAAACGTCACGAAGAAATAAAATTTTTTTTTTTTAATTTTAAGTTAAAAAAATTATTGAAATATATTTTTTTTCTTGCAGATTTTTATTTGGTCTTGAAATAATAGTTATTAAATTTTAATTTCGTCTAAGAATCTTTAAAATCGTAAAAAAAGATTTGATTGATTTTTTCTTATAATTATTTGTTTTAACAATTTTTTTCTTTTTGACGATTCTTATTTGGTCTTTAAATAAAAGATATTACATTTATTGAATTTTAATATCAACAACAAATCGTACATCAGAAAATCGTCAAAAACAAAAATTTTTGATCTTTTTTTTTTAAATTTCAAGTTAAAAAAATGTAATATTTTTTTCATCCTTGATCATTCCGCGCTCTGAAGACGTCGTAACTTTAAAAGAATTGATTAAAAATTTGTGGACAAATATTCATTTCTTAAATTAATTTGATAAGTAAATGCAGATTTTCGTAAATTTTTAACCGGCAGATTTTTTTTACCCAGAGTTAATTTTATTGAAAACAGGAAATCTGTGGGTTGAAAATAAACGAAAATATGTATTTGTTTATCAAATTTATTCAAATAAATAAAAAATGTCGCTTGACAAAGTCTCCCAACTATTAAAGTCCTTTCTGAGTCATCCGCAGTCGATTTCGTAAAAAAAATTAAGCGTATTCGTTGAAAAATAGCCAAACTCTACAATTGTTTATAAATATCATTTAAATAATAAATAATGGTTGTTAACTTGAAAAGTACAATAGCAGAGTTATCGGGAAGAATTTTGTAGTCGATTTCATAAACAAAATTTAAGCCTATTCTTTAAAATATAGCCAAACTCTAAATTTGTTTATGGAAATTGTTTAAATAATTAAAAATTCTTGTAAGTTTGCAAGTTTAAATTTATAAAACTTTAAGCTGAATAATGATTTATTCGCAAGGAGAGGAATTTGACGTCACATCAACTGATTACTGACTTGAGGCACGTACCGAGGCACGTACAAGCAAGCAAGCCAGACGAGACAAGAAAATCTGACTCTCTGATCATCAGAGCCGGATTTATGGCTCAGGCCGCCCTAGGTCAACCTAAAATTTACCACTGCCCCTTGCTGCTTTTTCAAGCCATTCTTAAATTTACTGTCCTTTTTAGACAGCCCTAAGCCGCCCTATAATTGACCGCCCTTTTTTAGGTTACACCAAAATTGAGTGTCTTTTTAGGCCACCCTAAAATTGACTGTAATTTTTAGGCCACCCCTTTTTCAGACCGCCCCGGGCAACCCCAATATTGACTGTTCTTTTTTGGCCACCCATTTTGCCAAAACAATAATATGCGCTTTATTGCAAAATGCTTAATTGGAGAACCTTCTAGAAACTTAGCACGGACACGAACCACTTCAGCTGCAGAATGTTCTCAAAGTCGGTAAGATAGGAATCTTGATCGAAGACAGGTCTCCGTGACGAGCGGACGCCCCTCTGCCACGGCCTAACTTTTAAAATTGAGCCCTATTCATTGAAAAATCGGCAAACTGTGAATTTGTTAATAAATATTGTTTAAATTATTAATAATTGTTGTCAATTTGCAAAGCAGCATAGCAAAGAGTCATCGGAAAACCATACCTAGTTGATTCCGTAAAGAAAAACTGAGCCTATTCATTGAAAAATCGCCAAACTGTGCATTTGTTCATAAAAATTGTTTAAATAATAATCAAAAAGCATATATTCTTAATTAATCATAATATAACATTCATTTCTCTCAAATTTTATACAAAATCTAATCATTTCAATGAGCTAAACATAGCCAGTCCCAAAAAATGACTTTCCTTCATTAATTTGTTTATAACACAATAACAATTTTTTGTAAATTATTGTAACGAACTGGAAATTATTCCCACATAGTTTTAAGATCTTCTTTGATCAATCTGAATGTCTGTAAAGAAATGGCACGTTGCGCAGCAATACGACACGGCCTGACTGTTTACGTTCAGAGACTTTCGATTTAATCCAAGGTCAGAGCCAAACCCGTGCTTAAATCGAAAATCCAGTGTATTGATACTTGCTATTCTCAAACAGGAAAATGTCATATTAAAATAATATAACTTACTATTAGTATTACTGTATTAAAGGACACATATTATCGCCTTTATCTCTCCCACTGTAATCTATTTTAGTAATAATTTTTCCAGCAAAAAGATACTCCGTGTATTCGAAATACGTCTAACAATACTTGTACGTATTTATTCAGATTGATAGGATGATCCGAGGGGTAATTCATGTAATTTGAACAAGCCAACCTGTAATCTGTTTTTTGTTGTTGAACATTAATTTTTTTTAAATGAAAATTTAACTATTCTATTTTTGGTTAAAAATTTATATTTTTAGTTAAAAATTCATGTATTCTATGGAAGATTCGTTTTTTCTGGTTAAAAATTGATCTTCTTCGTTGAAAAATTATCTTTTTGGTTGAAAACTGAACTATTTTGTTGAAAATTTAACAATTTTACTGAAAATTCCGGCATTTTGATTAGAATTTATCTTTTTTGATAGAAAATTATTCTTTTTGCTTGAAAATTCAACTATTTGGTTAAAAAAACATGTATTTTGTAAAAAATTTGTGTTTTTTGGTAGAAAATTAGTCTTCTTGCTTGAAAATTCACCTTTTTGGTTAAAAATTGAACTATTTTGTTGAAAATTCACTTTTTCTTGCTTGAAAAATAATGTTGTACCTACAAATTTAACTATTCCATTTTTGCTTGTAAATTTATGTTTTTTAGTTAAAAATTCATCTTTCTAGTTGAAAATTGAAAATTTTGAAAATTGAAAATTCATCTCCTTGATTAAAAATTGAACTATTTTGTCAGAAATTCACCTTTTTTTAAAAGAATTTTTTTTAACTGAACATTTGACTATTTAATTTCTATTGTCAATTTATCTTTTTTAATTGCAAAGTCATGTGTATTGTGAAAAAATTGTTTTCTTTCGTGGAAAATTAATTTTCTTGATTGAAAAATCAACATTGGTTGAACTATTTCGTTGAAAAATCCTTTTCTTTTGGTTGAAAATTTATTTTTTAACTGAAAATTTAACTATCTTAGTTGAAGATTAATAATTGTAGTTGGAAAATTATCTCTTTGGTTGTAAATTGAACTATTTTGTTGGAAATTCGTTTTTTTTTGCTGGAATTAAATTTTTCAATTGAAAATTTAGCAATGTATTATTTAAGTATGCATTCGATTGAATATTCGTCTTTTTCGATAAAAAATTAATCTTCTTTGTTGAAAATTCAACTGTTTAGTTTACAGTTCATTTATTTTGTTGAAAATTAAACAAGATTGTTAAACTGGAATCCTTTTTGTTTGTAAATTCGTATTTTTCATTAGAAAATTTAGTTGAAAATTCATGTCTTTGGTTGAAAATTTAACTATTTTCTTGAAAAATCATTCTCTTTTAGTTGAAAATTTATTTTTAACTGAAAATTTAACTATCTCAGTTGTAGACTAATAATTGTAGTTGGAAAAATCATCTCTTTGGTAGAAAAATAACTGTTTTATTCAAAATTCGTTTTTTTTTTTGTTTGAAAATTATTTTTTTATCAGTTTTGATTTTCTTTTTTAAGAAATTTGAAATCTAAAAATACATTATTTAACTATGTATTCTATTAAAAATTACTCTTTTTCGATAGAAAATTAATCTTCTTGGTTGCGAAATCAACTGTTTGGTTTAAAGTTCATCTATTTTGTTGAAAATTCAACAAGTTTGTTAAAAAAAA
>CAKNXH010083924.1:0-23253 GCA_932178445.1 Andricus quercusramuli
ATAAAACCGTCCAGAGCTTTGAGGAAAAATTCGTCCAAGTCTGCCGAGGATTCCGATTTTGCCAGTGGTACAGGAACTGAAATTCAGAGAAATAATATAAATTTATGAGTCTTTTTCAGAGAGTTCAAATTATAAAAGATTCCCAGATCATACCAATTTTTTATGTTTCTTTACGAGAGAGATAATTTTATAAGATTGACTCAATGAAAGCGTTTCTTTAACAAAATTTTGTTATGTAACCAACAATAATTTCTGAATGAACAAAATTATTCTGAATTAGAAAAATATATTGATTGGAAGGAAATCCCATTTATTCGAACGAAAGAGACATCCTGGAATCACCGAAACTTAATTTTGACTAAGAGCCAATTTTTTTTATATTCAAAGCAATTTTCCTTGAAAAAACACTTAGAAAATTATTTTTTTTGAATGAACAAAACCATTTCTTTGATGAAAGAAATTTTATTGATTCAAAAGAAATTTCTTTGAATCAAAGAAACTTATCTTTTTTTGAGAGCCAAATAAATATTTTTCTTTTAATCAAAAGAAATTTTTTCCAATCAACAAAAATGTCTTTACATAAAAAAAAAATTCTTTCAGTCAAGGAAACTTGTTTCTGACTGACAGCCAATGAATGAAAAGCAATTTTTTTCGAATCAACAGTCAAAAAAAGAGTTGTCTTAAATTAAAAAAAAAAAACATTTCTTTAAACCAAAGAAATTTTATTAAATCAAGAGAAATTTTGTTGAATCAATACAAATTTCATTAAATCAAAAGAGATTTCATAGAATCACAGAAACTTATTTTTGACTGAAAAGCAACAATGTTTTTTTTTTTTTAATTCGCAGTTATTTTCTTTGAATCAACATTCAGAAAAAGATTTGTCTTAAATTAAAGAAAACATTTCTTTGAACCAAAGAAATGTTATTGAATCAACAGTAATTTCTTTGAATCAATACACATTTCTTCAAATAAAAAGAGATTTCTTTGAAATTTATTTTTGATTTAGAGCCAATAATTTTGTTCTCTAGTACAAAATAATTTTCTTCGAATCAACACTGAAAAAAAGATTTGTCTTGAATTAAAAAATGCATTTCTTTGCAGCAAATAAATTTTATTAAACCAACAGAAATTTCTTTGAATCAATACAAATTTCTTTAAACCAAAGAGATTTCTTTGAATCACAAACATTTATTTTTGACTGAGAGCCAATTTTTTTCTGGTTCAAAGTAATTTTCTGCGAATCAACACTGAAAAAAAGATTTGTCTTGAATTAAAAAATGCATTCCTTTGAAGCAAATCAATTTTATTGAATCAACAGAAATTTCTTTAAATCAAAAGAGATTTCTTTGAATCTCAGAAACTTATTTTTTACTGAGAGCCAATATTTTGTTTAAATTCAAAGTAATTTTCTTTGAATTAATATTCAGAAAAAGATGTGTCCTAAATTAAGAAAAAAAAACATTTGTTTTAAACAAAGAAATTTCATTGAAACGACAGAAATTTCTTTGAGTCAATAAAAATTTCTTTGAATCACAAAAATTTATTTTTGATTTAGAGCCAATAATTTTTTTTCTACTTCAAAGTAATTTCCTTCGAATCAACACTGAAAAAAAGATTTGTCTTCAATAAAAAAAAAACATTTCTTTGAACCAAATAAATTTTGTTGAATCAACAGAAATTTCTTTAAATCAAAAGAGATTTTTTTGAATCTCAGGAACTTATTTTTTACTGAGAGTCAATATTTTGTTTAAATTCAAAGTAATTTTCTTTGAATCAATATTCAGAAAATGATGTGTCTTAAATTGAAAAAAAAAACATTTGTTTTAACCAAAGAAATTTCTTTGAGTCAATAAAAATTTCTTTAATCAAAAGAAACTTCTTTGAAATTTATTTTGGATTTAGAGCCAATAATTTTTTTTTCTAGTTCAAAGTAATTTTCTTCGAATCAACACTGAAAAAAAGATTTGTCTTAAATTAAGAAAAAACATTTCATTGAACCAAAGAAATCTTATTGAATCAACAGAAATTTCTTTGAATCAATACAAATTTTTTTTAATCAAAACAGATTTCTTTGAATCACAAACATTTATTTTTAACTGAGAGCCAATAATTTTTTTTTCTAGTTCAAAGTAATTTTCTTCGAATCAACACTCAAAAAAACAGTTGCCTTAAATTAAAAAAAAAAAAAAACATTTCTTTGAACCAAATAAATTTTATTGAATCAAAAGAAATTTTTTTGTTTTAATACAAATTTCTTTAAATCAAAGAAGAGTTCTTTAAATCAAAAAAGATTTCTTTGAATCAACGGAACTTATCTTTGATTGAGAGCCAAATAAATATTTTTCTTTTGATCAAAAGAAATTTGTTTCAATCAACAAAAATGTCTTTACATAATAAAAAAAATTCTTTCAGTCAAGGAAACATGTTTCTGACTGAGAGCCAATGAATGAAAAGCAATTTTCTTCGAATCAACAGTCAAAAAAAGAGTTGTATTAAATTTAAAAAAAACATTTCTTTAAACCAAAGAAATTTAATTGAATCAAAAGAAATTTCTTTGAATCACAGAAACTTATTTTTGACTGAGAACCAATGACTGTTTTTCTTTGATCCAAAGAAATTTTTTGACTAAGCCATTCATCATTATTTTTTATTCAAAGCAATTTTCTTTGAATCAACAATCAAACAAGCTTATCTTTGACTGAGAGCCAGTGAACATTTTTCCTTGAATCAAATAATCTTTTTCCCGAATGCAAAATTAAATACTCAGAAAATTATTTGTCTGGAATTAAAGAAACCTTCTTTTTAGGATATTTTTTTAATTTAACCGAAAATAATTTTATAATGAAGAAAATAAATGATTTTTTAAATTCAATTCATTCAGAAAAAAAGATCTTCTCCTTTCACTCCGCTGGGACACGAACACTAGATCAACTGATTTCCGGTCAGGTGCTCTAACCAATTGAGCTACAGATAGATCAAAGTAAGAATCCCTTTTTCTCAAAAACACGCATTATTCAGCAAGATGTTTTATACAAATCAATTTTTAATAGGAATCTGTATTATCATCGGAGACGGTAACGATATCTACAATACCGATCAAAGTTAGATCCTCTAATACAGAACAATTTTTTCTTCATCACAGACTGGATGGAGATATAAATTAAAAATGTTTTAAATTCAATTTATTCAGAAAAAAAAGATCTTCTCCTTTCACTCCGCTGGGATACGAACACCAGATCAACTGATTTCCGGTCAGGTGCTCTAACCAATTGAGCTACAGAGAGATCAAAGTAAGAATCCCTTTTTCTCAAAAACACGCATTATTCAGCAAGATGTTTTATACAAATCAATTTTTAATAGGAATCTGTATTATCATCGGAGATGGTAACGATATCTACAATACCGATCAAAGTTAGATCCTCTAATACAGAAAAATTTTTTCTTCATCACAGACTGGATGGAGATATAAATTAAAAATATTCTAAATTCAATTTATTCCGAAAAAAGATCTTCTCTTTTCACTCCTATTAAAAAAATAAATGATTTTAAGTTAAAGAAAAATTTTCACTGGAACTAACAATTATGTAGGAGGAAAAATACATACCATCGTCAATTAAAGCACGAAGTTTTAAATATGCAATTGCCAATCTCATGACACTCGCTTTATCCAGGTGGGCAGCCTGTTCAGTTGTCATTGGCAGTGCACCTGCCAAATCTGTGAAAATGTCAGTTTCCCGACTTCTACGGCACCTGGCTGCATCCCTCGATTTTTCCTTCCTCTTCTCATTGCTCCTACAAACAACAAAATTTCCACTAATAAATCATTTTATTTATAACAAAAAAATATATTTCAAGGAATCTGTATTATCATCAGAGAATAACAGAACAAATTTTAACGTCTTTTCAGACTAGATGGAGATATGAATTACAAATTATTTTAATTAATTTTTTTCTGAAAGCTACTAGAGCGATCGAGAGAAGAAACTTTTTTCAGAAAATACACGCATTATTTTGCTAGATGGCACAAGTTAAATTTTTCAAGGAATCTGTATTATCATCAGAGAATAACAGAACAAATTTTAACGACTTTTCAGACTAGATGGCGATATGATTTTTTCTGAAAAAGATCTCCTTTCCCAGCGGACCAAAAGGAGATCTTTTTCAGACAAAGATTAATTAAAATTATTTTCAATTCATATCTCCATCTAATCTGAAAAGACGTTAAAATTTTTTCTGTTGTTCTCTGATGATAATACAGATTCCTTGCAAATTTTAACTTGTACTATGTAGCAAAATAATGCGTGTATTTTCTGAAAAAAGTTTCTTCTCTCGATCGATAAAGGAAAAGCACCCGACCGGCAATCGGAAGTTCTGAGGTTCGATTCCCAGCGGAGCGAAAGGAGATCTTTTTTCAGAAAAAAATTAATTACAAGAAATATTTTCAAGCCATTTTTATTCAACAGTTTCTGTACAAGTTTCCAAATGTCAGTTGATTTGAAAAAAAGCGTCATTATATTCTATAGTTGATTATTGTAAATTAAAACCTTTTCGATGTCTCTCTAAATTATTAATGTCTAGACCGAAATTTCGTATACAAAAACAAGTCAAGGTTCGACGTCGATTCTGGCGACACTATTAACCAAGATTTCAGATGGAAAGGCAAAACAAGCGACTGAAATAGTGTTTCACCTGATTTGTTTGTTATGCCACTTTCAAGCTTCAGTTCAATTTTAAAAGTTTTATTATGTTATTATTTCATTTATTCTATTAAATACTATTTTTATATTTTATTTTATTTATATTAAATTGAATAATAAAATCTCAAGTCTATAAAAAATGATTTTTTTTTTAAATTTTCAAGACGATTTTTATTGTAAAAAGAGAATCATTTAAAATAAAATTGGTACAATGTAGATATAAATGATAAAATGTCGAATTTAGAAGACTGAAATTTCAAAAGGTAAAAATTTGAAGAGGTAAAAGTGGAAGTCTCCGAATTTGGAAAATAATAGAATTTCTAAGAAACGGGATAAAATAAACCTCCAAGTTTTAAAGAATAAAATTATCAAAATTTATAATTTTTGAAATTTACACAGACATTTTTTTATATTTTAAAAAGAGGAAATTTAGAAAGGTTTAAAAATGACAAAAGTTCACTTTTCAAAACCTTCAGATTTCAAATTGAAAATATCTCAGTTTGTTATTTTTTTGAAAATTTAAAGTTGAAAAATTTAGCAGTTTTAAAAACTGAAAGAACTTATTTCACAAATAATAGAATTTCTAATAAACGGAATTTAAAAAAAAACCTCCAAATGTTGAAGAATAAAATGTTAAAAGGATTACAATGTAATTTTTTTTCAATTTCCACAGCAATTATTTTATATCTGAAAAAAAGAAAATTTAGAAACGTTTAAAATTAACAAAAGTTCATATATCTAAAACTTTCAAAATTCAAATTAAAAATATCTCGTTTACTTTTTTCAAAATTTAAAGTTGCAAAATTTAGTAGTTTTAGAAACTGAAAAAATTTATTTGACAAATAATACAAGTTCTGAGTAATCGAATTAAAAAAGAACCAAGTTTTAAAGAATAAATTGTTAAAAGAATTTGAATTTACAATTTTTTTAATTTTTCACAGACATTTTTTTATATCCCAAAAGAAAAGAAATTTAGAAATGTTTATGAGTAACAAAATTCCACCTTTAAATGCGTTCAGATTGCAAATCAAAAATATTTCGCTAAATTATTTTTTTCAAAATTTAAAGTTGCAAAATTTAGCAGTTTTATAGACTAAAAAAAATTATTTTACAAATAATAGAAGTTCTGAGAAATCTAATCAAAAATACATCCAAGATTTAAAGAGTAATATGTTAAAAGGATTTAAATTTACAATTTTTTAAAAATTTTCACAGAAATTTGTTTATATCTTAAAAAAAAAGAAATTTAGAAAGGTGACAAATGAAAAGTGACAATATTCAACTTTTAAAAGCGTTCAGATCTCAAATTATAAATATCTCGCTTTACTATTTTTTCTTCAAAATTTAAAGTTGAAAAATTTAGCAGTTTTATAAACTGAAAAAAATTATTTTACAAATAATAGAAGTTCTGAGAAATCTAGTCAAAAATACATCCAAGTTTTGAAGAATAATATGTTAAAAGGATTTAAATTTACAATTTTTACAAAACTTTTACTGAAATTTTTTTATATCTCAAAAAAAAAAAAGAAATGCGACAAAGAAAAAGTGACAAAATTCAACTTTTAAAAGCGTTCAGATCTCAAATAAAAAATATCTCGCTTTAATATTTTTTTTCAAAATTTAAAGTTGCAAAATTTAGCAGTTTTATAAACTGAAAAAAGCTTATTTTACAAAAATTCAAACTTTTAATAAATGGAACAAAAAACATCAAAGTTTTAAAGAATAAATTGTAAAAAGGATTACAATTTAATTTTTTTAATTTCCACAAATTATTTTATATCTCAAAAAAAGGAAATGTAGAAATGTTTAAAATTGACAAAAGTTGATATTTATTAAAGCGTTCAGATTTAAAATTAAAAATATCTCGATTTGTAATTTTTTTTTTAATTCAAAGTTGCAAAATTTAGCCGTTTTAAAAACTGAAAAAAAATTATTTTACAAAATGTAATAGAATTTCTATGAAATTTAATGAAAAAACATAAAACTTTTAAAGAATAAAATATTAGAAGTATTACAATAAACAAATTTTTAAAATGATCAAATATCTCGGTTTGTTATTCTTGTAGAAAATTTAAAATTACGAAATTTATGAGTATTCAAATTTGAAAAAAAATTCGAAATTAGGGACATTTTTTGGGATTTTAAGACCAGAAAATAATATTTGAATAAACTGGAACACAAAAAGTAACAAATCAAACAATATTTGAAATTTTAAAAAGGTCAAAGTAGGCAAAATTTAAATTTAAAAACGGGCAAATCCAAAATCCGGAAAATTCGAGAAAATTGAGTTTGTCAAGTCGAAAAAAAATTGTAAATTGAAATTAAAAGTTATATCTTTCTTTTTGAATACTAAATTATCAATGAAAATGCAAAATTGGGCCCAAAAAACGCTGCAACTTATTTTAAAGTGTCGAAATTGAAAACTATGGAAATTTCAAAGGAACTAAATTGCAAATATTTTTTATTTTGGAGAAGAATGATGAATGATGAAGAAAAATAATTCTGTGAAAAAAAGGAGAAAAATATTAAATAAAATACTTAGCGTATAAGTGATAAATTATCGAATTTAAAAAAACTAAAATTTAAAAACGCAAATATTATTGATATTACTATTAAAAAGAAAAAAAAATATTTTTTTATATCAAAACATTCGACAAATACAAAAATTATTCATAGAAAAAAATTTATTTTTGATGGAACTTATTTTTCTCATCGCTTTTTAACAAATTTTTTAAAATGATGAGATTTAATTAAATGAAAATCAATAAAATCTCTAAAGAAATCTGTATTATCATTAGAGAATAACAGAAATTTTCAAGGCCATTTCAGACTAGATGGAGCTATTAATTAAAAATTATTTTAATTAATTTTTTTTCTGAAAAAAGATCTTCTCCTTTTGCTCCGCTGGGATTCGAACCTCAGAACTTCCGATTGCCGGTCAGGTGCTTTTCCCATTAAGCTACTATTTTTGTTTAAACGAAAAAATTATTTAAAATAAACGGTTTCTCTAATTCAAAACAAATATTTTTCTGAGTGAAAAAATGATGAGAAAAAAAATCGGTCAAAAATAATTGTTTTAAATTTGAAAGCCGCTAAAAATCCGAAATCCTGAAAACTGGAGATAATTGAGTTTCTCAAATGGGAAAAAAGGTTAAAATAAAAAAAGAACGTACAAATAATCCTCCAAATCAACTTCGGCATCGCAGATGGAATTTGTATTTCCTCCAAAGCAATATCCATAAGGCTCACAACGATAAAAATTGTCAGAACATGGTAAAATTGTCGCAGAATTGTAATAATAATTTGGATCGTATAAAGGGCACTCATTGGCTGTACAAGTGAGCCATTTTTCATCTGTACAATATGCAAAAGCCCTCTCCTCAAATTCATTTCGGTCATTTTCATTCACAGAAATCAAATTATTATTATTATTATTATTATAATTATTATTAATATTCACAGAATCTTCTCTTTGACAGGGTCGAGTTTCCTGACCAAAAACACAAAGACGGTCCAAATCCTCGACGTCAACAGGTCCAAATTGACAAGATGGAAAATCAAAACGATAACGACCTTCCATTTCTTCAAAAAATTTAATTACAAGATATTAGGTTCTTTTTTGTATTAAATTTCGAATCAAATCCAAAAAAAAAAAAAAAAAAAAAAAATCTCGAAAATATCAAATTGTTTATCTATTAATAACAATTTATGAATTTTCTCCACCATCAATTTTGTAATTCGAAATTTTCAAATAAATAATTTTACTCAATCATAAAATTTACTTCTAAATGTTTCTAAGCATTATTGATGGAAGAGAACATTTAAATTGTAAATAATTGTTTAATATTGGGATATTTTTGCATTTTCAAAGAGATAAAAAATATAAATTATGCGAAAAACTTATGAATAATTTAGCTTTTTAATACTTTTCAAAGATTTTGAGACTGATTTTTTAAAAGATTTATGGGAAAATAAATTTAAAAATAAATAAATTTAAATTTTTTAGGTAAACTTAATTTCGTAGGGAGTCAAGAGAATGCAAAAAATATTCTTAAGATTCATGGGAAAATTTCAAATGATTTTTTTCTTGATGAAATCTAGGAGAAAAATCAAAAACATTACAAAACATGTTAAATGATTTTCTAAAATTTTGAATAAGAGCGTAAAAGATTTTTAAGCAAAATAATGCCATAATACAACATTTTAAAATAAAAAATTCAAAAATAATAAAAAATTATAAGATATTTTAGGAATTTTCTAAGATTTCAAGAAAAGGAAAAAAATTAGGAAATTTTAAAATAATTTTTTATTTTGAAAAATTAATTTTAAGAGAATATTTAAAAATATTTCAAAACATTTTAAAGGATTTCTAAAATAATCAAAGATGAATCTGAAAGATTTCGAGAACATTTTTTTAATTTTGTAGAATTGAAAAAAAATTTCCACGAAGAATTTGAATAATTTTAAAATATTGGAAGGTTTACAAATTTTGAAAGGATTAAAAAAAGAATTTTCTTAAGATTTATGGGGAAATCTTTTATGACTTTTTGTTTTGAAAAATAAATTTTAAAAGAAAATGGAAAAAATATTTCAAAACATTTCAAAAGATTTCCATAAATTTCGAAGAAGAGTAGAAGATTTTAAATTTAAATGTTTCAATGAGGTAAGATTAAAAAATGAAAAAAATCGAATAAATTCAAAAAATATTTAGAAGATTTGAAGAGATTGAAAAACTTTTAAACAGTACAGGATTTAAAAAAATGAAGACTTTCTAAAGATTCCAAACCAAAACTTTAGAAGCTTTAAAAGAATTTTGAAAGACTTCAAGTAAATGAACAAACTTTCTAAAAATTTCTAGGAAAATTTTTTGAAATTTTGAATGATTTTTCAAAATTTTAAAAAATTTTCGAGTCAGCTAAAAATATTTTTAGGAATTTAAGAGTTTTTGAAAAGATAAAAAATATTTAAAAACTTGGAAGCATTTCTAAAAATTTATCGAATACTTTTTTCTTCCTTCTAAACTTCTTCCTAAATATTTTTTAAAAAGGCTCGAATTTTTCCTAATATTTTGTAAAATCCTGTAAAATAAAAAAATTAATATCTTCTAGATTCTGCCTTAACACATCAGAAATATTCAAAAATCTTTTATTATTTTCTCAAGAATCTTATAAAATTTATACTTATGTAAGTTTAAAAACAAAATGATAATAATTTCAATATTTGTGTGACTAAACAAATATTTAAAAAGCATTCAGTGTTACATGAAGGAAATGTTCGAAAAAGAAGAAATAAATCAATCTCAAAAAATTCATTAAACATAAGAATTTAATCGATTTAAAACAAGTTTTTTAAGATAATTTTATTGCAAATTTACTTGAACTTTCTCTTGACAGATTAAAATTGAATAGAAAGTTACATAGCTCATTAATCTCATTAACAAGTGATTAAGTGATATAAATCAGTACAAAGTTCAGTTTTTCTCAGAAAAATATTTGTCTGGGATTAAAGAAACTGTTTCTTTGTCATAATTTTTTTTTTTCATTTACCCAAAAATAACTTGAAAATAAAGAAAATTATTTTAAAATAAAGAGAAATTTTCATTGTAAATCAGTTCTTTGCATCCAAACAAATTTCTTTGAAACAAAGAAACTGTTTCTTTAACATTATTTTCTTTATTTAAGCAAAAATAAGTACAAAATGAAGAAAATCCCTTTAAATTAAAAAAAAAGTTTCAGTGAAACCAAAAACCTTTTCTCTGAATCAAAAGAAATTTCTTTGAACAAAAGATGTTTTTCTTTGACTGAGAGCCAATTAATTTTTTTTATAATTCGAAGAAATTTTCTTTAAATCAACACAGAAAAATATTTTTCTTGAACTAAAGGAACCGTTTCTTTATAATATTTTGCCATTTAATCAAAAATGACTTCAAAATCAAACAAATCATTTTAAATTCAAGAAAAATGTTCACTGGAACGAAAAAATTTTCTTTTAAAACGAATGAAATGTTTCTTTGAATGACAGCTATAATGAATATTTTTCTTTGATTTAAGGAAATTTTTTTCTACTCAAAACAGAAAATTTTTTTCTTGAATTAAAGAAACTGTTCCTTTAAAATTTTTTTAAATTTAATCAAAAATAACTTCAGATTAAAGGAAATCATTTTAATTTAAAGAAAGTTTTTTACTGGAATCAAAAATCTTTTACATGAATCAAAGAATTTCTTTAAATCAAAAGAAAAGCTTTGATAAATGATTTTTTTTTTATAATTCAAAGAATTTTTTGGAATAAAAAATTATATTGTTCTTAAATTAAAGAATCGGTTTCTTTGATGTAATTTTTTCTATTTAACCAAATATAGCTTGAAAATGAAGAAAATTATTTTAAATTAAATACAAACTTTTCTTTGATTGGTGGGGAATTAATATTTGTCTTTGATTTAAAGAAATTTTCTTTGAAGCAAACAAATTTCTTGAAAATTTAGAAAATTATTTTAAAACAAACAAAAAATTAAACATAATTTTCTTTATTTAACCAAAAATAACTTCAAAATGAAGAAAATGCCTTTAAATTAAAGAAACAGTTTAAGTGGAACCAAAAATCTTTTCTTCGAATCGAAAGAAACTTATTTAAATCAAAGATATTTTTCTTTGACTGAGAGCCAATGTTTTTTATTTTATAATTCAAATAAATTTTTTTTAAATTAACCCAGAAAAATATTTTTTTTTTCAACCAAAGGAACCGTTTCTTTATTATACTTTTTCATTTAAACAAAAATAACTTCAAACTCAAGCAAATAATTTTAAATTCAAAGAAAATTTTCACTGGAACAAGAAAATTGTCTTTAGAAACAAATGAAATTTCTCTTTTATCAGATATAACGAATATTTTTCTTTGACTCAACGACAGTTTCTTTTACACAAAACAGAAAAATATTTCTCTTGAATTAAAGAAACTGTTTCTTTAACATTATTTTTTTATTTTAACCATAAATAATTTCAGATAAAAGAAATTCATTTTAATTTAAAGGAAATTTTTTAATGGAATCAAAAATCTTTTACATGAATCAAAGAAATTTCTTTAAATCAATAGAAATTGCTTTGAATCAAGAAAACTTTTCTTTGACTGAGGGTCAATGATTTTGTTTTATAATGCAAAGAATTTTGTTGAATAAAAAATTATATTGTTCTTAAATTAAAGAATCGGTTTCTTTGATGTAATTTTTTCTATTTAACCAAATATAGCTTGTAAATTGAGAAAATTATTTTCAATTAAATAAAAACTTTTCTTTGATTGGTAGGTAATTAATATTTATCTTTGATTTAAAGGAATTTTCTTTGGACCAAAGAAATCTCTTGAAATCCGAAGAATTAATATTTCTTTATTAATTATTTATTTTAATAAATATCTTTAATTATATAAAGCCACTAAATATTTTTCATTTAATCCAATTCCTTACTGAAAAATTATGTTAAGAAAGTAACTGGAATATTTAATTAGCATCTGAAAGATTTTATTGTTTATCTCTAAATAATATTCCCAGAATAAAGATTGCAAGTAGTGACGTAATTCTCAACTAAAAAAAAAATATAATTTACCACTTTTCTCAGAAGCATTTAATTCTAATCAGCTGTGCGATAAAAAATTTCAGCTATATTTAAAATTACACGACCAAAAAAACTGAAGTCAAATGAAACTAATTGGCAAATTATAATTATAATTATAGTTGATAATGGACAAAATTCTATTGTGTCAAAATCTTTTTAAATATTATTTTAATAAATTATCATTATGCAATTATACAAATTGTAATCTAAAACCCTTTTCATTGGTCCAATTTATTTTTTTAACAAAGAATTAACATATTTATTTCAATACGATACAAAACCTAGTTATCAAAAGATAAGAAAATCAAGTAAATGCTGCAATAAAATTACGTAATATGTTAAATATTAGATCACTAAAAACATCTGATTAAACTTATTAACAACAAGCATTATCTTTAAAGAAAACACGTAACTGATTCGATCTCTGATTTAATAAACTCCATTTTTCATCATCTCAGAATATAATTAAACTGGACAGTCGGAAATTATCTACAGGGCTAGCGCGAACGGCACTACAAATTACTGGTGACTTTGAAAGATGATAACTCGGTCGGCAATGAACCTGAAAACCTAAAATTTATAGGAACCATTCTTTGAAATCTTATCTTCAATTTAGGCCAAGAAAAGATAAAAAATCTTCACGGGTTCTCGAGTTATAAATTAAAATGTCCAAGCGCTGCATCGAGTTTGTCAGCTTAAAGCAACTAACTTTTTTATTTATATCTCTGGAACCGGTATAATTTTTTCAAGTTTTCTTGGCTTAAATTAAAGATAATATATACAAGAATACTTTCTGAAATTTTTGTATTTTTGCCACAACTTTCCGGAAATTCGGGGTATGAAGTTAAAAAAATTCTGGAATTTTTTCAAAAAGCTTCTCACGTGATACTTACTTTTTAAAACGTCAGAAATATCTTCACTGAGGTACATTCGACGTGAAATTTTATAAGCTTTTTAACTGGATTTTTAAAAAATGTCTAGATTTATTTCCGACCGAGTTATCGTGTTTCTGAGTCTTCACTGATTTTTAATGCTATGGATTAGGAAAGTTTTGGCAAAACTTGAAATTGACAGGACGTAATCTTTGAATTAAGTTTCCTTGGCTCAAATTATAAATAAAATTTTAAAGATTTTGAAATTTACAGGAAGTAATATTGTAAACCATTCCTTTTTTTTTAGCCACGAAAACCTAAAAAATCATAGGTTCCTGAGACACAGCGGAAGTGTCCAAGCGCGGCGTCTAGTTTCATTATGCTCAAGCTCGACGCAACGCTTGGACATTTTAATTTATAACTCGAGAACCCGTGAACATTTGTAAACTTATCTTTGCTTAAATTGAAGATAAGATTTCGAAGAATGCTTCCTGTGAATTTCATATTTTTGGCACAACTGCCCCAGTTCGTGAAACGAGTTAAAGTTTTGAGAAATTCTAGAATTTTTTCAAAAACTTCTCGACCAATATTTTTAGTGGTATGACTCAGGAAAGTTGTAATTTTTTTTTTTTTTAAATTTACAGGAAATAATGTTGTAAATCATAACTTACTTTTTAGCCAAGAAAACTTAAAAAATCATAGGTTCCTGAGACACAGCGGAAGTGCCCAAGCGCGGCGTCTAGTTTCATTATGCTCAAGCTCGACGCAACGCTTGGACATTTTAAGTTATAACTCGAGAACCCGTGAACATTTTTGAACTTATCTTTGCTTAAATTGAAGATAAGATTTCAAAGAATGCTTCCAGTAAATTTCAGATTTTCAGCATTACTTCCGACCGTGTTATCATCCTTCAAAGTCACGAGTGATTTTTAGTGCCGTGTAGATTATTTCTAACCGACAGGGTACCTTTCTGAGTTTTGATTTGACGCGAGGGATTCGAGGTGTTGTGGGAAAAATAATTTAAAAAAATTGGAACACGTTTTGGGTACGACCGGTTCGTAGGAATCCTGTCGCGAGCATCGAACTTGCGGTCACGACTTTGATTCCCGGTTAATCCGAACGCGGCCGAATCCGCGAGTCCATTTTCGATATGGAAAGTCTGAGGCGCGTTTATCGACTAAAGCCAAAAATTTCTAGGCTTAACAGTTCCTAACTTTCTTGACATGCGATTCTTATCAGAATGATAGGGATTAATATGAATCGCTCTTGTCATCGATAAAATGCCGATGTACTTTTGTCCACTCTTTGTTATCTTGATGGTACTAATCAGGCTAGTCAGTAATCAGTACTAATGAGAGGAATGCTACAGAAGTCTGCCTTTCAAAATTCCATGACTTTTTCAGGTTTACTTTTTCAGGCTTTACTTTTGAGAAGATTCCTGGTCTACTTTTCCAAACGAATCCAGACGACTAGAGTCAATTTTAAAAGATTCTACTGATCGAAGACTAATTTACAATTTCATCAAGATTTTTTTTAATTCACCAAGATTTTAAAGACATTCAAAAAGATTTCACATCGCTTCATAAATATTCCAAACATTCCAAAGGATTTAAAAAAAATTGCAAAAGATGTCAAAAAGATTTTAGAACATTTCAAAGACTTCGCAGATTTCAGGAAGATTGTTAAGATTTCAGAGAAATTCACAAAGATTTTAGAAACATTTCAAAAAATTTTAGAACGATTTTTTTTTTAAATCTAAAAGATTTCGAAAATTTCAAAGAAATTCAAAAAGGTTATAAATCACTTCATAAATATTTAAAAGATTCCAAAATATTTCAAAAATTTTCAAAAGATTTCAGAACATTTCAAAGATTTCGCAGATTTCAGAGAAATTCACAAAGATTTCATAAACATTTCAGAAGATTTCAGAAAGTTTTCTTTTTAATTTACAAAGATTTCGAAAATTTAAAAGAAATTCAAAAAGCTATAAAATCAGTTTATAAATATTTAAGGGATTCCAAAAGATTTCGCCGACTTCATGAAGATTGTAAAAATTTCAAAGAAATTCACAAAGATTTCGAAAGATTTCAAAAACATTTCAGAAAGATTTTTTAAAAACTCACGAAGATTTCAAAATTTTCAAATAATTAAAAAAAATGTTTCAAATCACTTAATAAATATTTCAAACTTTCCAAAAGCTTTCAAAATTTTTCAGACCATTGCAAGGATTTCGCAGATTTCAGGAAGATTGTAAAGATTTCTGAGAAATTCACAAAAATTTCGAAAGATTTCATACAAATTTCAAAAGACTTCAGAAATATTTTTTTTGAAAATTCGCAAAGAAATTCAAAAAGGTTTCAAATCATTTCAAAATATTTAAAAGATTCCAGAAGATTTCACAAGGATTCCAAAAAATTTCAAAAGATTTCAGAACCTTTCAAAAATTTCGCAGATTTCATAAATATTTCAGAAAGATTTTTTTTAAATTCACAGATTTCGAAAATTTTAAAGAAATTCAAAAAGGTTCCAAATAACTTCAAAAATATTTGAATTGTCCCAAAAGATTTCACAAGGCTCCTAAAAAATCTCAAAAGTTGTCAAAAGATTTCAGAACATTTCAAAGATTTCGCAAATTTCAGGAAGATTGTATAAATTTCAAAGAAATTCACAAAGATTTCAAAAGATTTCATTAAAATTTCAAAAGTTTTCAGAAAGATTTTTTAAAAACTCATAAAGATTTCAAAATTTTCAAAGAAATTCAAAAATGTTTCAAATCACTTCATAAATATTTAAAACATTCCAAAAGATTTTAATAGATGTTACAAGATTTCAGAACATTTCAAAGATTTTGCCGATTTCAAGAAGATTGTAAAGATTTCAGAGAAATTCCCAAAAATTTCGAAAGATTTCACAAACATTTGAAAAGATTTCAAAGCGATTTTTTAAAAATTCCCAAAAATTTTTAAAACTTCAAAGAAATTCAAAAAGGTTTAAAATCACTTAATAAATAATTAAAACATTCCAAAAAGTTTCAAACAATTTTAAAAGATGTCAAAAGATTTCAGAAGATTTCAGATTTAGATTTAGAGAAATTCACAAAGATTTTGAAACATTTCACAAACATTTCAAAAGATTTCAAAAAGATTTTTTAAAAATTCACAAAGATTTCGAAAATTTCAAAGAAATTTAAAAAGGTTTCAAATCATTTCATAAATATTTAAAAGATTTCACAAGGATTCCAAAAATCTTAGGGAATGTCAAAAGATTTCAGAACATTTCAAAGATTTCGCAGATTTCATGAAGATTGTACAAATTTGAAAGAAATTCACAAAGATTTCACAAACATTTTCAAAAATTTCAGAAAGATTTTTAAAAAATTCACAAAGTTTTCAAAATTTTCAAAGAAATCCAAAAATGTTTCAAATCACTTCATAAATATTTAAAACCTTCCAAAAGATTTCAAAGAATTTCAAAAGATGTCAAAAGATTTCAGAACATTTCAAAGATTTCGTCGATTTCAGAAAGATTGTAAAGATTTCAAAGAAATTAACAAAAATTTCAAAAGATTTCACAAACACTTAAAAAGATTTCAAAACGATTTCTTACAAATTCCCAAAAAGTTTTAAAACTTTAAAGAAATTCAAAAAGATTTAAAATCACTTCATAAATATTTGAAAGATTACAAAAGATTTCAAAAGATTTCACAAGGATTCCAAAAATCTCCGGGAATGTCAAAAGATTTCAGAACATTTCAAAGATTTCACACATTTCATGAAGATTATAAGAATTTCAAAGAAATTCACAAAGATTTCGAAAGATTTCACAAACATTTCAAAAGATTCCAGAAAGATTTTAAGAAAATTCACAAAGATTTCGAAATTTTCAAAGAAATTCAAAAAGGTTTCAAATAACTTCAAAAATATTTGAAAGGTCCCAAAAGATTTCACAAGGATTCCAAAAAATCTCAAAAATTTTCAAAAGATTTCGCAGATTTCAGGAAGATTGTAAAGATTTAAAAGAAATTCAAAAAAATTTCAAAAGATTTCATTAACATTTCACAGGGCTTCTGAAAAACTCTGGGAATGCCAAAAGATTTCAGGACATTTCAAAGATTTCGAAATATTTCACAAACATTTCAAAAGATTTCAGAAAGATTTTTTCAAAATTCAGAAAGATTTCGAAAATTGTTGACTATTCCATTTCTGGTTCAAAAAATCTATTTTAGTTGAAAATTCAACTATTTAGTTTAAATGTCGACTTTCTTGATTGAAAATTCATTTGCATTATTGAGGATTCAACTATTTTGTTAAAAATTTGTCTTTTGGTAGAAAATTCACCATTTATTTCAGAAAAGTAATTTTTCTTGGTAGAACATGAACTTTTTTGTTTAAGATTCATTTTTTTGGTCTCCTAAAAAATTCATCTTTATGGCTTGAAAATTTATGTTTCTTGGTTGAAAATTCAACTTTTCATTGAAAAATTAATCAATTTTGGTTGAAGATTCAACTGTTTTCTTGAAAATTCTTCTTTTCTTTTGTTGAAAAATCAACTACCTGGTTTAAAGTTAAACAAATTTTTTAATAATTCCTACAATTGATTCATGATTTTAGTTGAAGATTGCTCTGTTTTGAGGAAAATTCTTCTATTTGGCTTGAAAAATTTAAAAATTTGGTAGAAAATTAAACTATTTGGTTAAAAATTCGTTTTGTTGAAAATTAAACTATTTAGTTCAAAAGTCACCATTCTAGATTGAAAATTAACTTTTCTGTTGAAGATTCATTTTTTGGTCTTTAAAAATTTCGTTTCTTTGTTTGAATTCTAATCTTTTTTGTCAAAATTTCGTCCTTTTGGATTGAAAATTAATCTTTTACGGTAGAAAAAAATGTTTCTTGGTAGAAAATTAATTTTCCTTTATAGAAAATGATTTTAAAAAAAATGATAAAATTTAAATTCAAATCAAATAAAAAATGAATTAAATACTTGACAGCCTCGAAAGAAATTGAATGCAACGTAGATCGACCGTAACAAAATAATAGATTCTTAATGAGTCGTTCTCTATTTTAAAAACGTTACCTATTATCATATTTTATAATTTATTCACATGAGATTCCATTCTCTTCAAATAAATTAAGAGCAAACGTTGACTAACCACTCTTGCCAATTTTGTTTACCATTTATCTTATCTCGCATAAAAAAATTTATTTAAACTAAACAAATATATTCAATAATTTATTAATGTTTACTTCATAATTACTTTCAGAAAAATTGACTGAAAGGAGAATCGGTTTAAAAATGAGTGAAAATAGGGGGCAAATATTTTATAGAATTAATTTTTTAATAATTTAATAATTGAAATTTATTTTTTATTTTTATACTTAATATTTGCTGGAAACGATTTCTTTAAGAAATGTTGTTTACCAACTAATGCTCCTGTTTTACCGGTTCATGAATCGTAAAAATGTTTTATTTTTTCAGATTCGCTTGGCCAATGTGTATAATTATTATCTTATAACCCGCATTAATTACTTCACGTGGCATTGGTTTAGTTCCTTGTGCCAAATCTAGATGCCACTTCACTTTTTTTTTTAATTTTTTAAGTTATTCAACAATCTTATCTTTTAGGTTTGAAAAATACAAAATTCTACAAGCGGATCTTTGATCAACCTAAAGTTTTTCCCTTCTTTGTTTATCTTGTCTTGCAAATATTTAAGATTTTATTAGATTACCTTTTTCATTAAATATTTTTCTTAATTTGGGTTTGAGAGCTATTTTCCAACATTGTAAACTTTAGAATTTAAAATAATCTCAATTACAAATGTTTTGAACCTAAAATAAACTCGGAAATAAATAAAAATGAATGTTTAATCTGCGATTGCAATCACAATTAATGCAAAGACTTCTTCAATAAAGCTTATTTGTACTTTTATCGTGATGGATTGTCCTAATTATCACAGTTTAATATAAAAAAAGTCCAATTTAAACAAAATAATTTATGAGCAATGGCATTTGTAAAGGTCCAATCTTGAAAGTTAAAAAATTCAAAGTATAAAATTGAAAATTATTTTTTATTTAACAACAAAATCCTTACAAATAATATACGACAGTTTACAACTTAAGAAAATTTATTTGATTTTTTATTAACAAATTAATGAGTGAAAGTGCTACTTCAAGATTAAAGGTCATGTAAAATCAATGTTTAGTTAGCATTTTTTAGAATCCAGACTCTGATTGTTAATGTTATAAACAAATATTTATCTTAGTTTTGACAATTCACATTAAGTCTTCAAATGGAAGTTAAGAAACTTCATAAATTTTATATCGTCAAGGAATTATTAGAAACGTCACGAAGAAATAAAATTTTTTTTTTTTAATTTTAAGTTAAAAAAATTATTGAAATATATTTTTTTTCTTGCAGATTTTTATTTGGTCTTGAAATAATAGTTATTAAATTTTAATTTCGTCTAAGAATCTTTAAAATCGTAAAAAAAGATTTGATTGATTTTTTCTTATAATTATTTGTTTTAACAATTTTTTTCTTTTTGACGATTCTTATTTGGTCTTTAAATAAAAGATATTACATTTATTGAATTTTAATATCAACAACAAATCGTACATCAGAAAATCGTCAAAAACAAAAATTTTTGATCTTTTTTTTTTAAATTTCAAGTTAAAAAAATGTAATATTTTTTTCATCCTTGATCATTCCGCGCTCTGAAGACGTCGTAACTTTAAAAGAATTGATTAAAAATTTGTGGACAAATATTCATTTCTTAAATTAATTTGATAAGTAAATGCAGATTTTCGTAAATTTTTAACCGGCAGATTTTTTTTACCCAGAGTTAATTTTATTGAAAACAGGAAATCTGTGGGTTGAAAATAAACGAAAATATGTATTTGTTTATCAAATTTATTCAAATAAATAAAAAATGTCGCTTGACAAAGTCTCCCAACTATTAAAGTCCTTTCTGAGTCATCCGCAGTCGATTTCGTAAAAAAAATTAAGCGTATTCGTTGAAAAATAGCCAAACTCTACAATTGTTTATAAATATCATTTAAATAATAAATAATGGTTGTTAACTTGAAAAGTACAATAGCAGAGTTATCGGGAAGAATTTTGTAGTCGATTTCATAAACAAAATTTAAGCCTATTCTTTAAAATATAGCCAAACTCTAAATTTGTTTATGGAAATTGTTTAAATAATTAAAAATTCTTGTAAGTTTGCAAGTTTAAATTTATAAAACTTTAAGCTGAATAATGATTTATTCGCAAGGAGAGGAATTTGACGTCACATCAACTGATTACTGACTTGAGGCACGTACCGAGGCACGTACAAGCAAGCAAGCCAGACGAGACAAGAAAATCTGACTCTCTGATCATCAGAGCCGGATTTATGGCTCAGGCCGCCCTAGGTCAACCTAAAATTTACCACTGCCCCTTGCTGCTTTTTCAAGCCATTCTTAAATTTACTGTCCTTTTTAGACAGCCCTAAGCCGCCCTATAATTGACCGCCCTTTTTTAGGTTACACCAAAATTGAGTGTCTTTTTAGGCCACCCTCAAATTGACTGTAATTTTTAGGCCACCCCTTTTTCAGACCGCCCGGGCAACCCCAATATTGACTGTTCTTTTTTGGCCACCCATTTTGCCAAAACAATAATATGCGCTTTATTGCAAAATGCTTAATTGGAGAACCTTCTAGAAACTTAGCACGGACACGAACCACTTCAGCTGCAGAATGTTCTCAAAGTCGGTAAGATAGGAATCTTGATCGAAGACAGGTCTCCGTGACGAGCGGACGCCCCTCTGCCACGGCCTAACTTTTAAAATTGAGCCCTATTCATTGAAAAATCGGCAAACTGTGAATTTGTTAATAAATATTGTTTAAATTATTAATAATTGTTGTCAATTTGCAAAGCAGCATAGCAAAGAGTCATCGGAAAACCATACCTAGTTGATTCCGTAAAGAAAAACTGAGCCTATTCATTGAAAAATCGCCAAACTGTGCATTTGTTCATAAAAATTGTTTAAATAATAATCAAAAAGCATATATTCTTAATTAATCATAATATAACATTCATTTCTCTCACATTTTATACAAAATCTAATCATTTCAATGAGCTAAACATAGCCAGTCCCAAAAAATGACTTTCCTTCATTAATTTGTTTATAACACAATAACAATTTTTTGTAAATTATTGTAACGAACTGGAAATTATTCCCACATAGTTTTAAGATCTTCTTTGATCAATCTGAATGTCTGTAAAGAAATGGCACGTTGCGCAGCAATACGACACGGCCCTGACTGTTTACGTTCAGAGACTTTCGATTTAATCCAAGGTCAGAGCCAAACCCGTGCTTAAATCGAAAATCCAGTGTATTGATACTTGCTATTCTCAAACAGGAAAATGTCATATTAAAATAATATAACTTACTATTAGTATTACTGTATTAAAGGACACATATTATCGCCTTTATCTCTCCCACTGTAATCTATTTTAGTAATAATTTTTCCAGCAAAAAGATACTCCGTGTATTCGAAATACGTCTAACAATACTTGTACGTATTTATTCAGATTGATAGGATGATCCGAGGGGTAATTCATGTAATTTGAACAAGCCAACCTGTAATCTGTTTTTTGTTGTTGAACATTAATTTTTTTTAAATGAAAATTTAACTATTCTATTTTTGGTTAAAAATTTATATTTTTAGTTAAAAATTCATGTATTCTATGGAAGATTCGTTTTTTCTGGTTAAAAATTGATCTTCTTCGTTGAAAAAATATCTTTTTGGTTGAAAACTGAACTATTTTGTTGAAAATTTAACAATTTTACTGAAAATTCCGGCATTTTGATTAGAATTTATCTTTTTTGATAGAAAATTATTCTTTTTGCTTGAAAATTCAACTATTTGGTTAAAAAAACATGTATTTTGTAAAAAATTTGTGTTTTTTGGTAGAAAATTAGTCTTCTTGCTTGAAAATTCACCTTTTTGGTTAAAAATTGAACTATTTTGTTGAAAATTCACTTTTTCTTGCTTGAAAAATAATGTTGTACCTAAAAATTTAACTATTCCATTTTTGCTTGTAAATTTATGTTTTTTAGTTAAAAATTCATCTTTCTAGTTGAAAATTGAAAATTCATCTTGATTGAAAATTGAACTATTTTGTTAGAAATTCGCCTTTTTTTACAAGAATTTTTTTTAACTGAAAATTCGACTATCTAATTTCTATTGTCAATTTATCTTTTTTAATTACAAAGTCATGTGTATTGTGAAAAAATTGTTCTCTTTCGTGGAAAATTAATTTTCTTGGTTGAAAAATCAACATTGGTTGAACTATTTCGTTGAAAAATCCTTTTCTTTTGCTTGAAAATTTATTTTTTAACTGAAAATTTAACTATCTTAGTTGAAGATTAATAATTGTAGTTGGAAAATTATCTCTTTGGTTGTAAATTGAACTATTTTGTTGGAAATTCGTTTTTTTTTGCTGGAATTAAATTTTTCAATTGAAAATTTAGCAATGTATTATTTAAGTATGCATTCGATTGAATATTCGTCTTTTTCGATAAAAAATTAATCTTCTTTGTTGAAAATTCAACTGTTTAGTTTACAGTTCATTTATTTTGTTGAAAATTAAACAAGATTGTTAAACTGGAATCCTTTTTGTTTGTAAATTCGTATTTTTCATTAGAAAATTTAGTTGAAAATTCATGTCTTTGGTTGAAAATTTAACTATTTTCTTGAAAAATCATTCTCTTTTAGTTGAAAATTTATTTTTAACTGAAAATTTAACTATCTCAGTTGTAGACTAATAATTGTAGTTGGAAAAATCATCTCTTTGGTAGAAAAATAACTGTTTTATTCAAAATTCGTTTTTTTTTTTGTTTGAAAATTATTTTTTTATCAGTTTTGATTTTCTTTTTTAAGAAATTTGAAATCTAAAAATACATTATTTAACTATGTATTCTATTAAAAATTACTCTTTTTCGATAGAAAATTAATCTTCTTGGTTGCGAAATCAACTGTTTGGTTTAAAGTTCATCTATTTTGTTGAAAATTCAACAAGTTTGTTAAAAAAAA
>CAKNXH010083925.1:725-14347 GCA_932178445.1 Andricus quercusramuli
TGTTCGATTCAATTGATTTAATTTGCATTTAAGTGGAAACCCGAGAGAAAAAGGGGCGAACAGTAGAAATACTGTGACGCCTGCGACGAATAAATAGTAATATTTCTCCAATCCCGATTACTCAGAAACAATTATAATCAAATATTTAAATATTTGTCACATTTGTCAACTCTTACGATAAACAAATTTCCTTATCTCCTCACCTACTAAACATTCAACAAACATCGGACTTTATTTTACTCAATGCGGGTTCTTTTACCAAAGAAACAAATAATCTAAAATTTACACGCGTAAATTGCCATGAGCCAGCTTCTCGACACAAATAGAATTCGCGATTCTCAAATTAAACTTCAAAGTCTTGTCACGAAGGCTGAAGCTGATATGATAAAAAAAACTGTGTAATTAAGGCCATCCCGAAGAAAAAAATAAAAGGAGAAAGTTAACATCACCAAAGTTTCGAACAGAAATTGGACGATTTAAATGGATTGCGTCACAGTGAGAGGGAAGAGAAAAGGACAGAAGTGTCGGCACTTGAAGGAATATTAATGTCGTATCAATATCGAACGAAAAGCGCCCCCTCTAATCAAACAATAAAGACCAACCAAAAACCCACTTTAGGCAATTCCCATGTGCCATGTCTTGTTATTCTCTGAAACCGTATCTATCAAAAGAGGGAGAGAGAAACACAGTGGAAAAACACCAGACTCCAAAACCAAGTTTGTTCCCAATAAATTTTCATTTTTCTTCACTCACCTCCTCTTTTCCTTCGTCTTGTTTTTCCTCGTCTCCATGGCTCTTCTGCCCTTCACTATTGTTTCTTAATAATCCACAATTTGAGGAAACTGCACTCACTACTGTAGTCTGTACGCATGAATTTTCACTTAACAAAAAACGCTCTTGACACTGCACCTTTGCTTTTCACTGGTTTCTTTTCTTTTTTCTCGAAGAATGGTCAATTGTGCACTATCTAGTCTCACTTGTAATTGTCGAAACGTAAAAGTAAAATTAGAGACGATTCGCGAGATAATAACAAATCATTTCGAACGAACGCGAAACGCGTGGTTTTATGTGTACTGTTTTGTTCGTTCTAAATTGTTCTCATGTTTGCGGGGGTGGGGGTGATCAGCTGACGTCACAAAGCGGAAAAAATCGAAATGGTGTAGGTGCCGCCATCTCCAGCGTGCTCTCTGCGGCTCGGTCGGATGCAGTCTGACTAAAATGGAGTTTTAAAAATGGCCGCACCTACTGCGCCAAAGATATATTATAAACAGTGCTCCCAATCTTGCCTCCCAACCGCACTGCGCATGCGTCGCTTCGGATTTCTGATTAGCTGCATAGCGCGCGCTTATTTAAAATGTTTAAAATATGCAAATTAGTGTTTTAAACAAATAATTATTAGAAAATGCATGAAAATATGTTTTATATTGCAAAATAAACTTACGAAGTCAGAGATATAATAATAATTTGATTTCACTGCTGAAATATTTCTTCGATGTTCGAAGGAACAATGTGTTTTCAGCAGTGAAATCGAATAATTATCACATTTATGACTTTGAAAGTATATTTTGCAATAAAAATGTATTTTTATGCATTTTATAATTATTATTTATTTAAAACGAATAATTTGCATATTTTGAACATTTTAAATAAGCGCGCGCTATGCAGTCAATCAGACATTCGGCGCGACGCATGCGCAGTGCGGTCGGGGAGCAAGATTGGGAGTAGAAATGGGGAGTGGCCGTCAGATGACCGATTTCCGGTAATCTGGCTGTCACCTGACCGGACAAGTGGAAAAAGTGGAAATCATGTTATTACGCGAAAAAATGAATTAATATCATATAGATATAAACAACACAAAACCTTTCTACAGTAGAAGGCCGATAAGTTTCTCATTTCGGGGCTGGAGAGGCGGAAAATTCCAGGAATTGCGGACTTATCGGATGCCCCCTCTAGTAGCACAATATTAGGTGCGCGCATGCGTAAGAATGATGCGCAAATCATAAACAAAATATAACACGTAGTGGGAGAACCCCAATTAGTGTGCGTGCCGTGCGTGTGATGACGTTTTAAGGGGAGTGTACACTTATCGGACGGCAACTTATCGGACTTGTACTGTATTAATGAAACGAAATTTGTTTTCTAAAAAAAAAAGTGAAGAAAAAGGAATAAATACGTAAAAAGTGATCATCTGTCGTTGCTGTTAACGAACATAACCTATTAAACATAAATAGTTCTCAAATCTTGAAAACTAAAAAGTACACTTTTTTTTTAAATGAAGCCAAAAAAATGATTTTGTGTGAGTTTTATCATCCAATGAATGGTATAAAATTTAGTTTGTAGTATTTTCTTGTGGTAGGAGAACCTAACCTGTATGTATAAGTTTTAAAATGGAAATTAGACCATGTTAACAAACTACAAAAGATTTTGGTTTTCATTTAAATAATTCTAAATTGTATACATTTGGTTTGAGAATTTAAATGCTTAAAATTTTTCCGTTTCAAATCTAAGTTTTTTAAAATTATACAATTTTAGATTTCAACCCTTCATTTCTTAATAATTGTATAATAGAGAAGGTTAGGATTGGAATAATCTCATCTTAACAAAATTCAAACCTATATTTGGAGTTCATTTAAATCGTTCAAAATTCCAACATTCAACCTTTTGTCGTTTCAAATGTAAATTGTTTATAATTGTGCAATTTTAAATTAAAATCCAGTATTATTAAATAATTGTAAAGTAGGAAAAGGTTAACATTAGAATAATTTCATGATAACAAAATTCAAAATTACTTGTATTTAATTTAAAGAATTCAAAAATATTTGCTCGACTATAATTTCATAACACTTAAAATTACTGTTTAGGATTCTCTCTTCTTTACAATTTAGATAAATTGTTAAAAATCAAACAATATCCGAATAAAAATGTTAAGAATCAAAGCAAAATGTTAAATTGAAAACGTGTAAAGAATAATTTCAATGAAATTTCAGAAATTAGAGAATTTCAAATTGAAGCATCGTTTAAAATTCAGGAATTAATCATTAGTTTAAGGGCATATGTGACACTCCGACCTGTGGTAAATCAGGTTCAGTTCCCCCGGGTTTTTGTCCACAAAAATTAAAAAAAAATTTAACTGAATTCGGAGATGCTATAGAATAGTATAACGGACGTCCCCGAACTCTTTTTTGAGGAATTATAACAACAAAAATTTATTTTGCTAAACTTGAGTTTAGCCTAACTTGAGGTTAGGTACGGGGTACGGGTTTCAGCACTCTGTCATTCCGATAATGGAGGTCTCTGTTGTACCGATGCTGTCAGTACACATAACCTCAAAATACTCACACATGAATAAAATTTAGCAAAATTAAATTTTTTCAAATTATTCTACAAAGGAAGGGTTCGGGGACGTCCGTTAGCATGTTCGCTATCATTTCCCAAATTTTTCAGACAAAATCTTCATTATTGTATAAAAAACCCGGGGGAACCTAACACTGCTAAAATCGATAATTTTCTAAGTATCACATGCCCCTAAATTTGAATAGCTCAAGCTTTTACATTTTTAGCTTTGAATTTGTAATAGGTAAAAGTGTTCTTGGAGAGCCTCGAAATAAAGTATTTTTATGTTTTTGGAAAATCCAAATTAAAACGCTTTTAAATTCCAAATTATTATACTGAACTGTTAAAAATTGTTAGAAATCTTTTAAGTTCGGAAGTGCAAAAATTTCAAGCTATTTTAAACCTATAGGTTCAAAATTTTCGGGCCGATAAATTTTGAATCTTAAATTGAAAATAAGAACTGCACAAAATTTATTTTTAATAAAGTAGTTCGAGTTTCAAGCACGTATTTGAATTTTCAACCAAAAAAGATTAATTCTTAATCAGAAATTTGATAGTTGAGTTTCAACTAAAAACGATCAATTTTCAGACAAAGATGTAATAGTTAAATTTTCAGCCGACAAAGTTAATTTTATACCCAAAGAGATGAATTTTCAATAAAAGTGTTGAATTTTCAACCAGCAAAGGTTTTTCAGGAAAGAAAGAAAAAAAATTGTTGAAGTTTCTACAAAACAGTTGATTTTTCAACAACATAATTAAGTGTAATAATAAAATATTATCATACACGTAAGTATAGTTTTACGGAGTCGCTTCACGTTTAGATAGGTTTATTGAATTATCCTTTCCATCCTTTTAATTCAACCTGTAATTTTTGGCGTTTCCAGTTTCCCCACCTATCACTTAATTGATCCCTATAATAAATAAAAATGTAGTCTACAATATAATAAAACAAGATAATAATACCATAACGTAAAATTCAAATAAGCGTTCAGTCATTCAGTTGGATTTAATCCTGAAAGAAACCAACTTTATTTGCCATAAACTTATATGTCTTAATTCCGAATGATTTTTGTAGGTTATGTCTCATTAAAATCACGAAAATCGAAGAAATTGTCCGTCTGAAGAGATTAACAGCCTGAAATTACATAAAAAATTGTTCCGTTTTTGTTTTCATCTTACATTATTTAGTAAACAACATTCCAATAACTATTTACAAGATGATTTTCACTTTTTCCAAAATGTCCGGTCAGACAGTCAGATGACGAGATATCGGTCAGATGACCGAAGCGGTCGGCGTCATTTGACGTCACTCCCCATCTCTATTTGGGAGCACTGATTATTCACCTCAATAGCGAACCTATAATTAGTTCCAAGAACTAACAAAATAACATTAGTTAAAAAGAGACTTGGTTGTTTCTATCTTTTTTCAACCAATGGCATTTTTTTAGTTCTTGGAACTTATTATAGGTTCGCTATTCGCTAGTGAGGTGCCTTCAGCAGTGGGACTCCGATGCCTCAAGTCGACCGGACCTCTCTTTCTAACACGTTCAATAGACAACGAGGCGCGATCGAAACCGAAACGATGGTTTCACAAGCGGATGAATTTGCAAGCGGATAAATTCTTTGAGAATTTATGAGAACGATCCAAAGTCGACATAAACTCAAATTTCAACTCAATTCTCGATAAATTGGAGGTAAATTCAAATTTAGATAGTTTACATTTTACAACTAAAAATTTTAATTGAACAGTAAAACTTTTTCTATGTATTTTTCTTGATTTATAAATATATTTATATACGTGAATAACTCATATGTAACAATGACAATATTGGTAAGAATCCTAAATTCTTAAATGCTCTTAAATTAATTCAAATTCTCCTAAATTCTGTCATGTTCTCGGTTATATAACCCAAACTTAAATTCTCGACAATTTAAGAACCAGAGTGCGAAAATTCTCGGTAATTCAAATTTTGAGAAGGTAACGGAGAACGTTACCAAATATTACCGAGAATAGGAGAATCCATCGAGAATTTACGAGAACGTTCATTTTTAACTTTTATTTTTTGTTTTTAATTGAAATAACGTTCATATTCAAAAAAAATTAAACCTAAATAGCAATAAACATTAGAACCATATTTTTCAAAATAGAATTTTATTTATTGATACCGTAAATTCTTTCAAACATTTATAAACATTAAAAACTTTAGTGTAGAAATAGTTGAGAAAAATCAGTATTATTATTAGTCTCAGAGAATTAATACTGAGATTATGTTTAATCAGTCTGATCGTTTTTTTCATAACTTGGACAAAGATGATTTTTCTCCCTAAGGGTACCTTTTCACGGAGCTCGAATTTGAATTTTTAATTGAATTAAGGCCATGTGACGAGTGGGTCACGTGAGCGGATTCCTACCTTACCGTCACTTTTTTTATTTGTAAACTTATGTTCATACGAATAGCCACATCGAGTTGAAAATTTGGGATAACAAATAAGAAGCATTAAGAAATGCGGCTATGGTCCTAAATTTTAATAATTATGAAAAAAGCAAAAAAAAATTATTCACAAAAAATTTTTTTTCATAATAATAAAAATTTAGGACCAGAACCGCATTTCTTAGTGCTTCTTATGTATTATCCTAAATTTTCAACTCGATGTGACTATTCGAATGAACATAAGTTTACAAATAAAAAAAGTGTCGGTAAGGTGGAATCCGTTCACGTGACCCACTCGTCACATGGCCTTAATACTTCACACAGGATTCGCATCTAGGTTCTCAGCCAATCACATTTGCCATAAACTAACGAGGTAACTAGAAATGAATCCGGCTTAAAGTTACTCCATGGTTCACCTCCAGCTCCTTGACCTGTTCGTTGGGGGCCCATTGTTCCGCCCGAGTCGAGTCCTGGCTGTACAGTCTTGCTCAAGATATAGAGTCTCATTGGTCGAAAATAAAAAGGGATCTGCGGAGGCGCCTCGGTAAAATGTCAGTTAGCAGGACTGAACATTATTTAGTGGAGTGTGTTTGGAGAAATGTCTGCACCACCAACGACGAACTGTTTTTGAGCCTTCTAGATTTTTTAACGAAGGATTGATTTATTGTTCTTATTCATGTTTTTTTTTTCAGGAATCATAGCGTAATTGAATCTATTAAAAGCTTCAAGTCTGAATTTTAAAATTTTCTAATTTTAATACCACTTTGCTTTGCACTGTCTCTTCTTTCTCTTTCTAATGCCTGTCTTTCTAATTGCACCTGCTACTGCTTGCTCCATGATTCGTATCGATGGTTCTCCGATTGCTTGAGGGAGGCTGTAGCAGTGAATCTTGAGCTAGACTGTACAGCCAGGACTAGACTCGGGCGGAACAATAGGTCCCCAACGAACAGGTCAAGGGGCTGGAGGTGAACCATGGAGTAACTTTAAGCCATGAATCCTATGTAAAATATTAATTCCAGGATTAATTCAGAATCCATGGTCTGTGAAAAGGTACCATAATTGTATTTGGATATTATTTCTTAGGGTACCTTTTCACGGACCATGGATTCTGAATTAATCGTGAAATTAATATTTTACATGGGATTCATTTCTAGTTACCTCGTTGGTTTATGGCAAATGTGATTGCCCGAGAACCTAGATGCGAACCGTATGTGAAATATTAATTCAATGAAAAATTCAAATTCGAGCTCCGTGAAAAGGTACCCTTATTTTTAAAAAACTATTTGAAAAATAATAAAATCGTTTCAATTTTTCTTATCCATTTTAGTATCTGATTGAATAGCTTTGCATGTGCATCCCTTTGGTTGCAAATTTTAATATTTTTGTACAAAATTTTTAATATTTTTTTTTTAATTTATCAAATAGAAATGTATCTATTCAAATTTTGATTGAAAAATCATCTTTTTTAGTAAAAAAATGAGTTTTTTAATTTTAATGAGAATTCTTCTCTTTTCTTTGAAAATTATGCTTCTCAGTTGAAAATTCATCTTTTTGGTTGAAATTAATTTTGTTGAAAATTCCACTATTTTTTTTAAACTCCTGTTGTTGCTTCACATTTTTTTCTAAACTGAAAATTGGACAATTCCATTTTTCGTTAAGAATTTATTTATTTTTGTTTCAAATTGAACTATAATGATTGAAACATCATGTATTTGATTGAAAATTCGCCTTTTTTGTAGAATATTATTCTTCTTGATTGAAAATGGTTAAAAATTTACCAATTTTGTTGGTAATTATTTTTCTATTGGAAACTATTTTTTTTAACTGAATATTTATGTATTCCATTTTTGTAATTTATCTTTACCAGTCCAAAATTCATTTTTTTTTGTCATTGGAAATTGAACTATTTTATTGAAACTTCTTTTTTCGGTTCAAAATCATCATTTTAAATACAGATTTACCATTTCGTTAAAAATTCTTTTTTTAAAAATAATTTTCTAGCTATACCATTTTTGGTTAAACATTGAACTATTTTGTTTAACATTTGTTTTTTATGTTGCAAATTAATCTTATTTTGGTTCAAAATCCGTCTTTTTGGTAGAAAATTATTTGTTTGAAAATTCATCTTTCAGGATAAAATTTCGTTTGTTTATCTGAAAATGTAAATATTTTGTTGAAACTTCATTTTTTTTGTTGTCGAAAATTACTTTTTTAGTTCTTGGAACATAAGAAAGGTTCGCTAGTGAGGTGCCGTATCAGATTATATGATCTTTGGTTGAAGTGAAAATATAAAATAAGGGAGTTTACCACTTGAAAATTAATTAAATGAAAATTTAAATATTCCATTTTTGAATAAAAATGTATCCTTTCTTGTTAAAACATCAATTAATTCGTTCCGAATTCATATATTCTTATGAAAATTCCTCTTTTTCCGTTGAAAATTAATCTTATTTTCAGTTAAAAATTTATCTTCATGGTTTAAAAATGATTTTTTTGGTTGAAAATTTTAATCTTTTTTTTATTCGTTTTTCTTTCGCTTGAAAATTGATCTTTTTCAGTTGAAAATTAATCTCTTTTGGTTGAAAATTCATTGCTTTGGTTGAAAATTTTAATGAATATTCTTTGTTTGTTAAAAATTAATTAGGTGTCCCAAGTTACGCGAGAATACGCGAGAATAAAGATGGCCGAAAACTGGCGACGATCTGGGATTGGTGAACCATCCCTTTTCCAGCTCGCCCAGTGAAACTTGCAAAACTTGCAAGGGCTTCTAGTAAGTATAGCCGCAGACTTTTTTAAAGTAAAAACTTAAGTATACACTGCAATTTTCAATTAAAAATTGGTTTTTTTTTTCAGTAGAAATTATTATTATTCTTGTTTGAACATTCATCTTTTCGTTTGAAAAGTAATCTTGTTTTTGTTGAAAATTCAATTTTTATTTCAAAAAGTATAAAAATGGTCGAAATTTTACTCATTTTGTTGAAAAATATTTTTTTATATTGAAAATTATTTTTTTAACTGAAAATTTAAATTCCATCTTCAAACTGTATCTTTTTCCGTTGAAAATTCGTTTCTTTCGTTAAAAACTGATTTTATTTTTTTATTGAAATAATATTTTATTTTAATAATATTTATTATAAAATAATAAATAATATTTTATTGAAACTCCTTTTTTCGGTTCAAAATTTTCGTTTCTTCGGAAAATTAAACTATTCCTTGAAAATTTGTCTTTATTATTAGAAAAATTGAATTCTGGGTTGAAATTTAAACCACTTTGGTAAGAATCCTTTTTTTTCTGGTTGAAGATTCATTTCCTTAGTTGAAAACTCATCTCTGGTTAAAAAATAAACTTGTTGAAATTTTTTGTACTCTAAATTTATCTTTTTCAGTTGAAAATTCGACTATTTGGTACACTATGTATCCTGTTGAAAATTCGTAATTTTTTTGTAGAATATTATTATTCTTGTTTGAAAATGATTGAAAATCTACGGATTTTTTTTTAATTTAATTTTCCAACTATACCATTTTTTGCCCATCTTTCTGGTTAAAAATTTATTTGTTGAGTTGACAATAAAATATTTTGTTGAAACTTCATTTTTTCTTTGCTTGAAAATTATGTTTATACTAAAAATTTAACTATTCCATTTTTAGTTACAATTTTTTTTAGTTGAAAATTCAACTATGTGGTTGAGTATTTATATTTTTGTTTGTAAACATTTATTTTCTTTTAGTTGAAAATTCATTTCTTTTGTTGAAAATTGAACTATTTTGTTGAAAATTCATTTTTCCATCTGAAATTTTAACTTTTCCATTTTTGGTTGAAAATTCGTTTTTTAGTTGAATCCCATTTAATTATAGTATAAGGGTACCTTTTCACGGAGCTCGAATTTGAATTTTTCATTGAATTAATATTTCACATAGGGTTCGCATCTAGGTTTTCAGCCAATCACATTTGCCATAAACCAACGAGGTAACTAGAAATGAATCCCAAGTAAAATATTAATTGCACGATTAATTCAGAATCCATGGTCCGTGAAAACGTACCCTTATTGTTTGGCCCTCAGTGAGCAGACATCTTGGATTTCCCCATTCGACTTAAAATACCTAATTAGGTACGTCACGTTGTGACGGCAAGATGTCTGGACGCCGAGGGCCAAGCAATAATACGAATTGCATATAGGACAAAACTAAATTTTTTTAATGACTTGCAAAAAAATTATTTTCCACTATAGTATTCGGATATCATTTTTTATTTTTCAAAAGCTATTCAATTGAATAATAAAATCTATAATTTATTTTGCAACGAGTTTGGTATTTGATTGAACACTTTTGAAAAATGAAAAATAATATTCAAATACACTTGTTGTGAAAAATAATATTTTTTGAAGTTATTAAAAAAATTATGTTGCATCCCATGAGATTGGTATTATTGTTTGGCCCTCGGCGTGCTCATTTGAAATTGTTAAATATAAAATCAATTAGGTCCTTTCATCGGAAAATGGACTTTAAAAGAGAATGACAAAATAATAATTTATTTTTACTCGCTAAAAAAGTAAACAATCAATTTTAAATTCAAGGACAGGAAAACTTTTGTTATCAAATTTTTAATTTCAAATGATTCTTAATATTATTGTTACTGCAAACACATTATTATGTGTTGTATACAATTTATTTTATATTTAACAGGTTTAAAAAAGCGCGCGACGCATGCGCAGTGCGTCAGATTTGTGAAATCGCTAACCTTGCCAAAAGAAGTACATAGTGCTTGGAAATTATAAAAATATTGTCATATATTGTATTATTATTACATTTTCAAAATAATTTTAGGATTTCGCTTAGTGTTAATAATAAAAGTGTATTCGAAATTAAATGCAGTCTTAAAGTATTTTTTTATTAGTAAAACAATCTACGATCAAAGTTTAGGATTTTATTAAGCTTACAACGCAGGTTCGTTTTATTTGATTTATTACATTATTTTCTAGTAAAATATGAAGCGGAATGTTTTAGGAATGTTTTTATTATTATACAGACTTTATTATCTCATAAAACTCCAGTTTTGTGTTACAAAAGTGGTATAAAAGCTGTAAAAAGACTCAACTGTCGAAACATAACCTCAAAGTGGAATGTCAATATATTATAAATAAATAAATATCCCTTTGGATGGATATTTTAGGATATTTATTCATTTAACAATTCTAACCAAAATAATGTTTTGAAAATATTCTTCTTAAAACTTATATTTTATAGTCCTAAAATAATAGGTGTACATTTATGTCGACATTCATGTCATTTATGTGATATTAAATTGTATTATAATTACTATTTTCGGTTTAAAAATACATTTTTAAAGTTCCCTATCAAATATATGCGTTTTATCTAGTGATACAAAAAAATCTAACATATTTCTTTATTTATCGTTACTTCAATAGTAATTTTAAATTATCAAAGTTATGAAATTACCGAAATTTGAAAACCTGAATCTTCGAAAAAATCAAAATCTTAAATTCCCGAAATTAGTAAATGAAAGAAATGTCATTCTCAAAATTATTAAATTACCGACATTTGAAACCCCGTATTTTCAGTGTCTTTAAATTTTTAATTCCAGGAATTAGTAAATTCTCGAATTTGATAAATTACAGAAATTTGAAAATACCGGAAATGTATAACTGTCGAAATTTAAAAACCCGAATTTTCAAAACCGCAAAATTTTTAATTCCTGAAATTACTAATTTCTCAAATTTAGTAATTCACAGAAATTTTTAATTACCGAAATTGTATCATTATGGAAACTTTAAAACCCGATTTTTCGATTCCAGAAGTTAGTAATTTTTGGAATTTAGTCTTCTACAGAAATGTCCAATTCCCCAAATTATTAAATTACCGGAATTGTATAACTACCGAAATTTAAAAACCCGAATTTTCAAAACCACGAAATTTTTAATTCCTGAAATTTAGTAACTTACAGAAATTTTAAAACCCGATTTTTTTATTCCAGTAATTAGTCGTTTCTTGAATTTAGAAATTTACAGGAATTTCGAATTCCCGAAATGATTAAATTACCGGAATTATAAAACTTCCGAAATGTTAAAACCCGAATTTGAAAAACGACGACATTTTTTACCAAGATTAGTAATTTCTTGAATTTATTAATTTACAAAAATTTCAAATTACCGAAATGATTAAATTATCGAAAGTTTAAAACCCCAATTTTCATAACTACGAAATTTCTAATTATCGCAATTTGTAATTTTTTTAATTTAGTAATTTATAGAATTTTCAAATTCCCAAAATTAGTAATTTACAGAAATTTTAAATTCCCATAATCAGTAATTTACAGTAATTTCAAATTGCCGAAATTTCAAAACCCGAATTTTCAAAACAAAAATATTTTCAATTCGCGAAATTAATAAATTCTGGAATTTAGTAAATTATAAATGTCAAATATTCCCGAAATTATTTAATTATCGAAATGTTAAAACCTGAATTTTAAAAACGATGACATTCTTTTACCAAAATTAATAATTTCTTGAATTTATTAATTTACAACAATTTCAAATTATCGAAATTTTAAAACTCCAATTTTCAAAACCACGAAATTTCTAATTATCGCAATATGTAATTTTTTGAATTTAGTTATTCACCGAAATTTCAAATTATCGAAATTTTAAAGCGACAATTTTCAAAACAAATATATTGTCAATTCGCGAAATTAATAAATTCTGGAATTTAGTAAATTATAAATGTCAAATATTCCCGAAATTATTTAATAATCAAAATTTTGATACCTGAATTTTAAAAACCACAAGATTTGTTTACCAAAATTAGTAATTTCTTGAATTTATTAATTTACAAAAATTTCAAATTACCAAAATGATTAAATTATCCAAATTTCAAAACCCTCAATTTTCAAAACCACGAAATTTCTAATTATCGCAATTTGTAATTTTTTAAATTTAATAACGTACAGAAATTTCTAAAATTAGTAATTGACAGAAATTTTAAATTACCGGAATGATTAAATTATTGAAATTTTCAAAACAAAGATATTTTCGATTCGCGAAATTAGTAATTTCTGAAATTTGGTAAATTATAGATGGCAAATATTCCCGAAATTATTTAATTATCAAAATGTTAAAACCACGACATTCGTTTACCAAAATTATTAATTTCTTGAATTTATTAATTTACAAAACTTTCAAATTACCAAAATGATTAAATTATCGAAATTTTAAAACCCGAATTTTCCAAACCAGGAAATTTGTAATTATAGCAATTTCTAATTTTTTGAATTGAATAATTTACAGCAATTTCAATTTCGCAAAATTAGTAATTTACAGAAATATCAAATTACCGACATTTTCAAAATCCAAAATTTTAGAAATCCCGACATTTTAAATTCCCAAAATTAGTAAAGTCTTGAATTTAGTAAATTACAAAAATTAAAATTTCAGAAACTAGTAAAATATACAAATTTAAAATTACCCAAACTGTATAATTATCGAAATTTTAAAACCCTAATTTCCAAATTCCCCAAATTAGTAAATTTGAAATCTGTGTGAGTATTTTTTTTAATTCCGAGAATAAATAAATAAATTCGGTCGTTGGATTCTTGTTTTATTTTCAGGAATTCTATACAGTTTACACCAGTAAATATTCTTTGAAGATTCCAATTTTTTTTTCAAATATCAATAATTTCTGACGAAAAATACTAACATTATCAAAAATTGTTAAAAGATTCTGATTGTTGTTTAAATTATGATTCTTGGTTAAAAAAAATATATGTAAAACGAAAACTTTACCTAAATTTGTTGACAAAATTGTACATATTCTTTGAAATCTAATAATTTTGTATTAAAACCC
>CAKNXH010083925.1:14447-25010 GCA_932178445.1 Andricus quercusramuli
ATTTTAAATTCCCAAAATTAGTAAAGTCTTGAATTTAGTAAATTATAAAAATTAAAATTTCAGAAACTAGTAAAATATAGAAATTTAAAATTACTCAAACTGTATAATTATCGGAATTTTGAAACCCTAATTTTCAAATTCCCGAAATTAGTAAATTTCAAATCTGTGTGTGTGTGTTTTTTTTAATTCCGAGAATAAATAAATAAATTTGGTCATTGGATTCTTATTTTATTTTCAGGAATTCTATACAGTTTACACCAGTAAATATTCTTTGAAGATTCCTATTTTTTTCAAATATCAATAATTTCTGTCGAAAAACACCAACATAATAAAAAATTGTTAAAAGATTCTGATTCTTGTTTAAATTATGATTCTTGGTTAAAACAAAAATCTATGTAAAATGACAACTTTACCTAAATTTGTTGACAAAATTGTACATATTCTTTGAAATCTAATAATTTTGTATTAAAACCCCAATAATTTCTGACGAAAAACTCTAGCATAATCCAAAATTGTTAAACGGTTCTAAATCTAGTTCAAATTGTAATGATTTTTTTTTGAAAACAGCCAATTTTCGATATAAAACAACAACGTAACCTAAAATTATTCAAAAATTATTAATTTTCTTTGAATAGCTTCAAATCTAAATATTTGTGAATAGAAATTTTATTACAAACACAATCTAAAATTGGTCAAGATTTAAATTTTATTTTTATTATTTTATTTATTTTTCCAAGACACCAGCTTAACCTAAAGTTGTCGCAAAATTGTAAATATTAATTGAAATCTAATAATTTTTTATAAAAAATATCAATCATTTAAAAAAAATTTTTTACACAGTCTAAAATTCTTAAAAGATTCTAAATTTCGTTCGAATTATAATGATTTTGTTTGAAAAAAATGTTCGATGTAAACCGAAAACACAGCTTAAAATCTTTAAAAAATTCTATGAATTTTCTATGAAATTCTTGAAATCTAATAGATTTTTTAATATGAATTTTAATTCTATTGAAAAAAAACACAATCCGATATTGTTCCAGATTCTTAATTTTTTTCTTTTTTTTTAATACCACTTCAAGCGAATGAAACACACCAACATAACTTGAAGTTTTTGAACAATTGTAAATATTCTTTGAAATTTAATAAATTTTTTATAAAAATACTAATAATTTCAAACGAAAAGACTTACAGAATACAAAATTCTTAAAAGATTCTAAATCTTGTTCAAATTATAATGATTTTCATTGAAAAAAATCTTTGGATGTAAACCGACAACATGACCTAAAATTGATAAAGAAATTATATGAATCTTCTTTGAAATCTCTGAAATCTAATAATTTTCAATATAAACTTAAATCCTGACGAAAAAAATGAATACAATCAGAAATTATTCAAGCTCGTTAATTTTAAAAAATTTGTTTCTATTTTGTTTTTTGAAAGGCCAATTTTAGTGGATGAAAAACAGCAACATAACTTAAATTTGTTCAACAATTGTAAATATTCTTTGAAGATTCATAATTTTTTAAATTAAAAGTATCAATAATTTCTGACGAAAAACACTAACATAATCGAAAATTGTGAAAAGATTCTAATTTTTGTTCAAATTAGAATAATATTTGTCTAAAACGCTAATACAACCTAAAATTTTTGAAAATTGGGAATCTTGATCATGATTTTTGTTTAAAAATGCTAATTTCCAGTGAAAAAATAAAACAACTTACAATTTTCAGAAATTTAAAATCTTCTTGGAAACTTTATGATTTCATATTATAATTCCTTAAAAAAAATAATTTCCAGTAAAAAGCACTGACATAAAACATGTTTAAAATTTCCAATAATTGATTAGACGTTTTTTATTTACTCTTTTTTACAATACAAAGCAGTTCCCATTTTTGTCCAATATTTACAATTTCTCTCCGTTCGCAGAAATATGTACAAAATTAAATTATCCTCCCCCTCTATAAAATTTTGAAAACAATTCTGAAAAGGTACATTAAATAACGGACAGTCATAACCATTTTCCAAATAATTAACATTTCCAGTCGTAACTTTAAAACAAATAACTGGCATTTCGTGCCAAAAAATTTTTGGGATACTATTTATCAGCATTTTTTTATCAAGATCCCACTGTCCTCCTGACAAAAGTAATCCGTATATTTGAAAAATATCAGAACTCTCTTCGGATAATTCAAAACTCTGCGTTATTTCAAAATAAAAATTAATTTCATTGAACGAAAGATTTTGACGTCTCGCAAATTTTAATCGAATCGCAGTAAAAAGCGATTTGCTAGAATTTAAAGCCCCCAGGAAATAAATTTTGGAATGCCCCTTTTGAACCCAATTCTCAAGAAAATTCATCCTCTTCCCCAAACTTTCAATAAAACTCGAAATTAAAAATTCTGTGATTTTAAATCTATTTTTCCATGATTCAGGCACGAGATTGCTGAGCAAATTTTTAGATAAATTGTTCAAATCGGAATTCCAGAGAGAAAGCCCATCATAAGCATTTTCGATACTGCAAAAAGAATTTTCAATAAATATTATAATGTAATTATAAACTCTTATTTCTTGAAACAAAACCTCGTTCAATTCACAACTAACTCGATTTTTTTTTATTTCTTCCAACTCAAAAACCCTTCCAGTTTTATCTCGAATCGCAGAAATTACTTCCCTCACTTTTTTCTCCTCTGGTTCATTTTCAAATTTAATTTCATTCACACAATTGAATGAATCAACAAAAATTTCAACGTCCTTCAGATTTTTAATTATTCCACAATTTTCGTCAAGACCAAAAATTTCCGGATCAGAATCATCCTTAATTTTTAAAATCTCGTCAAAAAAGGAATGAAAAGGATCCCGAACGATTTTTGTATCACAAAAGTCCTCTATAAAAACTCGCAGACGTTTTTTGTCAATCTCATTTACAATTTTGCTTCCGTAACTACATTCTTGAATCAAATAAAAAAATGCCTCGAATGGCATTTCCTTATTTTGATTGACAAGATCCTGAAGTTGAATTGCACTTAAAAAAAAGTCAGACTCAAATTCGTAATTTAAAGTCCAACCACGGTGACCGTAATTTCTTCTTTCCTTCACAATCGTGTGAAAAAAACTCAAGCCGTACAATAATTTCGAAAATGTTCCATCTTCTCCAGAACAATCGAAGAACTTTTCATTCAGTTCCGAATTATAGAGCCACAATAAATTTGATTTTAATCCAAGAGGAGAGTCGCAGGGAATTTTAATTCCAGTTTGCAAAACACTCAAAGGAAATTTGTAGGAAGGAAAAGTCGATAACCACAGTCGAAATTCCAAACTTGTATTTTCGGCACTTAAATTGTCAATAATTTTTTCCAATTTTGACATCCAGGAAGGGGCCAGGTGACAATTTTCTAAAAAGACCCACCTCTCCTCTCTTTGAGCTTCTCTGATCAAGAATTCTGCTTTTTCGTTTTGACCCTCACTCATCGAAAGCGAGAGTAATTTTTGTCGCTTAATTTTGGCAAATTTTGAAAGAATTGGAAGAAGAGCCACGTGACTTGGAAGAATAAAAATTAAGGGAGTTAAACAATTTGATTCTTCGAAAGCCATCGAAATATATCGACTTTTGTCGTCATTGGACTCGAAATTTCCGAGTACGGTTTCAACAAAATTGGAAATTGAAATTCGGATCTGATCGGGTCGAATTATTTCCGTGATTATTAGTTTTTCAAATTCTGGAAAGTCTTGACAACCCGAATTTTTCGGATTCTCAAAGTAAAGTTTCCAGTCATTTAAATTTGCCCAGAACTTTTCTCCCAGACTTTCATCCATTCTGGATATTTCTTCTCTGAATGTTTCTGGCTCCCATTTGATCGGAATTTTCTTTTTGAAATTTCTGAACAGTTCCATCTCATTTTTACCAATTTTTCCCTCATCTTTCGAAATTTTCGTACAGAGTAAAAAAGAATAGAGCAATTTATCCTTTTCCAGAAGACAGTTCCTCACGTTTGTGTTGAGTTTCCTTGTGAAACCAAGTTTGAGGTAATCCAGTCTTTTTTCCAAAAGAACGCTTCTTCTTGAGCTCTCGATTGCCTTGATGTAAATTTGAAGAAACCAGGGAAGCGAAAAATGGTAGACTCGATTTAAATTTGAGAGGCTTTCAATCGTGGAAAAAAGTCCAGCAGAATATTTCGCAAACTCTCGGTACTTGTCACGAAACGAGTCAAGTTTTTCCTTAATTTCCAAAGATCCTTTCTCCCTTTTTAAAATCTCGACAGAAAAATTCTTCGAAGAATCGAGAATCTTCATGGCTTTTTTGTCCTCGAGGATATTCAAATCCGACGAAGAAAGAATTTCTAAAACTTTTTCCTCCTCCCGATTCAATAAGATTTTATCGGAGGATAATTGAATCAACAATTTTTCGTACTTGTCCTGCTGCTGGTAGTTTTCTTTTGCAATCACTGTGTCTAAAAGTTTTTCCGTTAAGGCCTCTTCGGAAAAATTGAAATTAACAAGAGTCACTCTGTTGAAGATATCAACGGAGAATTTTGGATTCTTGACTCTCGTTGAGAGATAAAATCTAAAATTGGGAGAATAGGAGATTTTCTCTCCCTGGATATCTAAATAAATTTCATCTTCTCTGTAGGTTTCTTGCAAAAAAACTGGCTCGAGAAAAGCGGCGAGATCTTGAAAATTCTCAACCAGAAGCGGCATTCCCAAATTTATAGATTCTTTGAGAACGTCGATGAAATTTTCATCATTTGCCTTTATAATCTTCAGATTCTTCTCGAAACTTAGAATCCACTCCTTTGCCTGATTATGCGGATCGATCAACAAACACCACTTGTCCGAATTTTGAATAATTACCTCATTTTGAAGAAAAAATGGATCCTGATATTCGTTCTCTTTCCCGAGAATTTTCACAAAATTCAAATCACCACAAGGAATGTCCTGGCTCTTGAGAAAATCATGAAAGAATTTTAAAATCGAATTTCTCTTCTCCAAATTGTAGGAAGCGATATAAATAATTAGTCCACAGGCCAGAAGGATATCTCCAGTCAGACAGTCTATCGATTCCTCCAGATTGTTGGTACATCCTATCCATCTATTTTTTTCGCCACCCAAACTAGTCAGCAAACTCTCAGCTTTTTTCAGTCTATCTCTGCAGTCCGAAACCTCCTTTTCCAAAATCATCTTCTTCGCCAAAACCGTCTCGAGACTACTCTTCAAAACGGCGAGTTTCTCATTCAAATCAGCCAATGTTTGCCTCTTCTCGGTCAGATAACTTTCAGCCTCGTCACACTCTCTCTGAGCCAGGGCAAGTTTTTCTTTCTTGGGTGCCACAGCTTTAGCTACTTCGTCGTAAGAAACCATCGCTCGAACCCACTTGCAGAGACCTTCAGCCGCGCTCGAAGCTTTCGCGACAATCTGGGGAAGAAAAGTTTTCTCCTCCATGTAGTTGCTTTTGATCACCTCCATTATCGATGGAGAAATATTGTCTTTGTCGTAGTCTTTCAAATTCTGGAGAAAATTCATGTCGCCGAGGACTCGTTTGCTAGGGCCCCAGAAGTCGGAACTTTTTTTTCCCGTCACGGGATCAAGGATTCTTTCCGAGGGAACGTCCAACATTACACAGACAGCTGCCATGACCAGTTTTATCGTGTCTGGGGGATTTTTCATCGCCTTGACCAAAGTTATGTCCGTTGGTTTTAAGGTATTCAGAGCTGAAACTGCATCTTCCAAGATTGGAATTGCAACCGCCAAGTCAGTTTCGCACTCAGTTCGAAGTTTTCCAGCAATTTCTGCTTTCTCATTCGCAATCACTTCCTCTTCTTTGACGATAATTGTCGCTTTTTCCACCAGGAGATTATCATTTTCGATTTCTTTCATTGTTGCCCGAGTTTGTGACGCTGATGATTCAAGCTGAGGTTTCAGGGTTTCCAGAGCCTTTTTCATCTCATCGACCTGGTTCGAAGCTAGCTTCAATTTCTCCAGACCAGAAATGTACTTGCTTCTAGAAATTTTCAGTTCTTTTTCCTTCTTTAGAACCGTCTTTCTGTAGAGTTTGAGAAAACGGATATAGATCGAGGGCGATTTTTTCACGTCTTTCATGTGCTCGTAAAAAAATATCGAAGGTCTGACAAGCAACTCGTTCTTCAGAAAGAAGAGACCCACTTTTTCGAAAGTTTCCTTCGGCCAGGAGGAAAGGTAATTCAGAGTCGAGGATTTGATCAGAGAGAGATATTTTGGTGAGAAATTGAGAGGCGAAATGCAAATGATAAAGTGGAGTCTTTTCTTGCATTCTTTCAGAAAATACTCCATGATTTCGGAAATTCTCAATTCTGAGTTTCTGTTCCCCTCCTGCGCTTTCAGTCTCACCTTTTGCACAATTTCCCTCTCATCTTCCGAAGAAAATTCAGGAAGTTGAGTACTTTTCACGAAACTTGTCACATCTTCCAAAAATTCTTCACTCTCAAACTCACGATCCGTTACCATGATCGAGTAATCTTCACAGCTTTTCAGAATTCTCTTTAAATCTTCTCTCCAAGATTTGATGTCGTAATAAATGTCCAAGGCAGGCTCGAACAAATTTTCCTTCTCGATGAAAGCAGCGAGTCTGATCAAAGTTCTTCTTCCAAAACCACTCGAGCAAATCATCAGTAAATGTTCTCCAGGTATTGCCATGACTCTACAAATTCGTATCAAATGTTCCAGCATAAAATTGGGAATCGCCAACTCGAGTTTGATTTTATGTTTTATATTGTATTCCTTAATGTAGGAACTAACTTTGTTCTGAAGAAAATCCATCGAGTTTTCCTCATATTTTCTCAAATCGTCGATATTTCCAAAAATCAGGAACTTGAAACTCTCCTTGGTTAGTTCATCCTCAAATTTGGGAAGGTGATCAAAAACTGATTCGAATGATTCCTTAAAATGCGACTTGCAACACTCTCTCAATTTTCTGAAAAAACAGTCTTGATCTTCTTTGCTGTTAATTCTGTCTCCAAATACTCGGAAAGTTTCGTGAACCCAGAGACGAATGAATGTAATTTTCTCGACTGACTCTTTCTGAATAATACTGCAACCTCTAATTATTCTCGAAATGTCTCTCAAATTAAAAATATACTCCCACTTTCCTGGAGTTGGTCTCAGAGTTTCTTTTATCCAAAAATAAAAATCAGTCGTCGCATTTACAATCCCATTCAAACTTGGCACTACGTCCATTGCAAAGGCATTTTTTTTCAAATTCAAAACCAACAAATTTGAAAATATTCTCAAGATATTTTCCTTTGAGGGCTCGTGCATCACGTAAATACTGAAATGCCTCAAAAATCGCTCACACATTTTGGAATTTGGTTTACTCATCGCAGCGACGAACATCATATCTTTGATAAAAATTTGTTTTGATTTGTCCGAATCGTACCAAAATCCATAATCAAAATACTGTCGCATCAACTCCAAAAGATCAGAATTTTCAGAATTGAAATCATCGATAAAGTTTAAGGAAAATTCTTTGTAAGGACCATATCCAGACTTTATTTTCTTCAACTTGGACAAAAAAATCCTCTGAGATTTGGCTGCAGTAATTCTCGAAGGAAAATTAAAACAGTTTGTTGAAAAATTGTCAAGTTTGGTAAATAAGTCCTGGAGAAAAGAAGTTTTTCCGCTAGAGTCAATACTGGAGAGAATAAAAGGTTTTTTGTGATTAATGTGCTGCTGGAGAATTCTCGAATAGTTGATAGAATCGACTGTGGGGATAAATATTTCCTTAAATCCTGGATTTTCGAAAAAATCAGTTTTGTGAAGATCAGAGAGTTTCCAGCTTCCATTTCCTTTGAAAATATAAATATAATCTCGCATCAAACCCTCACTTGGAAGCGACATTTCAATTTGCTTCAAAGAATCTGGTCGATTTTTACTCCACAACGTGAGATAAAATGAATTAAATAACTTTAGAGAATCAAAATCCAAAGTTCCAGTCAAAGCCCAAGAGGTAGAAATGATAAAAATCGCTTCTATCCAAGCCATCAGGTGTTCTGGTTTTCCCGTTTCTTTCAATTCTTCCAGCAAAATGGTAAATAGATCAAAGGTCGAAATTACCAAGTGAATTTTCTTCACTCTGATTATCATTCGACAATTTTTGTAAATAAAGTCCAAGGAAGGTTCTATTGTCCAATCGAATAGGGAGTATATCAGCTTTTGGATTTGGAAACTCTGTTTTAAATTTTTAATCAAGGGTTTAATGTAGTTTCTCCAATCTTGAAATTCAATATTTATTATTCCTGAACGTGAAATAGTTGAAGGCGAAGCTTCATCTAGATTCAGAGTTTCAATAAAAATTTTCAGCTCTCTTGGTTTTGATATTTTTTCATGGGTGTTTAGAATCAGTTTTTTATTGTCGTCGAGAAAGGGGTCTAAATTTTCCACCCACGTGTTGATTGGTCCGTCAAAAATGATCCACTTTTTCGAAAGGCTTTTACTTTTTAAAATATTCAGAAAAATACCGTCCTTCCACTCTCTGGATTTTTCATCGAAATATCCATAGAGTTGATCAATCGTCACTGCCCCCGGATTTACAGTTTCCAAAATTATTTCATCGTCCAACAATTTTAAAACCTCAGCCAAAGTTTTTAAAATCGTCGATTTTCCAGCGAGTGCTTCTCCAATAATTATAATTCCATCTCTGAAGTGAATCATCTCAAAAGTCTGTATAATTTTCAATTTAAAACCGTCGTTTCCCTCCAAAGAATTGGCTCTACAAACTCCTTCAAGAGCCTCTAAAAGTTTTCTGTAATCTGGACCAGGCAAAGAAACTCCGGGAAAAGTGTCCTCCAAAATGCCCCTGAAGGCAGGAATTTGAGATTCATTTAATTTCGACAAATTCACGTCAACCAAAGCCCGAAGTATCAAAATATTCTCATCTTCTGGAAATTTTTCCTTGAGGCAAATCGCCGTTTTTAAAACGAGTTTTACACTTCGTAATCCAAAATCGAATTTTTTCAGCATATCTTCAGCAAGTTGATAAACAGTTTTTATTTTTTGGGCGAGACTCTCTGCTTCTTCGAATCCGGCAGCGAATAATTCGATTTCGCAAATGCGATTTATGTCTGGTGAAAGGACTGTGATGGTTCTAAATTGAAATTTTATCGTCTCTGGTAAATAGAGTTTCTTCGGGCAATACATTTCTGGATTCGTCGTGATGGAAATAAAACCAGATTTATTTAAATTTATTAAAGTTCCATCAAAATCTACAATCCCAGTTAATCTTGACTCGGAAATTGAGGAAATTCTTTGTGAAATTCGAGACAGAATTCCTTCTTCGATTCTGTCGAAATTTTTGAAACAAATCCATGCTCCGGAGGAGACAAAACCTTTGAAAATTTTGTCGACAAAATTGAAATTTAACTTGTCATTTCGACTGTAGACATGGAAAAGAAGAGCAAAAGCTTTTGCTAAACTTCGGACAGTTTCTGTTTTACCAGAACCGGAAGGACCGACAATTTTTCCAAAATAATTGTGATGATAAGCCTCCATTAGAGTTCGATAGCATCTTTCAGTCAGCGGAGTATTGACAATAAAAAATGAATTATTGTACTCGTAACCGTAGTTTATTGAAGCGTTCATTAAATTTACTTGTATATTTTTATCTGACAAATAATAACGAAGCTGGGCTTTCCACTCAAAATCGGTTTCCTCTCTATTTTTCGTAATTAATACTTTGGTGATGTCTTTTTGATAAATCTGGAGGGTTAGCAGTGCTGAGATTATTTTTCGATTCAATCTCGAAGTAACAGATTTTAATTGTTTCAATTCTTTTGATATTAATTCGTCCTGTTTGGCCTGGAAAGATTTTAGTTTTTCGATATCCAAGAGAGAATTTTGAATCCGTGTTGTCCAGTAAAGTTGCCAGGAAGAAAAAATAACGATCCCAGGATTTGTAATATCTCCCTGGAAAGATTCGATATTAAAATTTAAATAAGTGTCAAATATCTTTTCTCTCAAGGTTTTTCGCATTGTCTCCTCGACTTTGACCAACCAATTTTCATCAGTTTGCTGAGTCGCTACTGAATTTAAGAGTCTGATTTTCTCACCGTAATCTCCAATTATCGAATTTATTTTGTGAGACTTGGTTCCAAATTTTTTCACCCCAGGAAAACATTTCAGAATCGATGAGGACGGATCTTTATCAAAGAGAATTTCTAAAATTTCATCGTCAGAAATAAAGAAGAATCTTGGAAAGTCGAGTCTTCTTTTATCCAAGTAAATTTCGACACTTTCCTGAACTTTTTTCATTTTGATAATAGTTTCTTCTAAATTTTTCACTGTCGGATCTGTAGTTACTTGTTTGAATGTTGGGTTCAGAGAAATAGATTTTATAATTTGATTTTGAATCTCTTTGATCGAGGAAAATATAATTTTTTCTTCGGGAAGTTGGCTTGCTGCTTGAGGATTTTCAAATAGAAGTAGAAATTTCTTGGTTTGGAATTGTAGAGAAAGAAATTGTTGGCCGAAAATTTGGATTTGAGTCAAGGATTCGAAAAGTTCGGAAACTCTCGATTCGACTGGTTTGATGAAATAGGA